>VZSE01007467.1:602868-705179 GCA_013398275.1 Promerops cafer
TCGGATGCTGGACTGGGTGTCCGTGCGGCCGCAGCGGAGGGGAGGACGCCCGGTGGCGTGCCGTGGGCCGGGCCGAGCCGCGCACCTGTCCGCGCCCCGGCTACTGCGGCCGAAGGGCCCCGGCCCGGCCCGACCCCACGTCGGCCCCGCCCCGCCTAAGTTTTATTTCATGGAGGTGGTGCTGCTTTGGTTCTCTGCTGTACAGGTGAATCCGAAGATGCCTGTACGCGTGATACAGACAGGTCGTTCACCCTCTAGAGTTCACTGCTGTTGGTACTAGGTTTGTTTTTAGGTTTTAGTCTTCGTATCATCCTGTTATCCGAGTACAAAAGTAGAGGAAGAATATTAGCTGCAATTGAGAGCAGGGCTCTGGTGTTATAAGTGCAGTAGGTTCAGTCTATGTATTGGGTTGTTTTTTGGTCTGGGATTTTAATTGCCAAACAGAAGCTCTTTGCTGGTCAGCAAATATAAAGGTGAATTTCCAGTTGTGATTACCATCACTATAAAACCTGTATTGTGTTCATGTTAGAAAAAAGATAATTCTCTCAATTAACTTTATTTTTTTCTTGACCATGGAACCAATTTTTTTACTCTATTTTTTCTCTCTAATTCTACTTTGATGGAGCAGATGAACTAAGATTTCTCTCACTTTGTTCTCTTTCAGTCATTGACAAACTTTTTTTTTTTTATTCTTATAGTGCAGTATGCCATAAATTATGATAGGAAATGGTATTCTTTATACATAAATCATGAGATCACTTATTGGATTTTGCTTCATTCAAGTTCTTCTCTTTGACTGGTTAGTTGAAAATAAATAATTCAAAGCACTTTTTCCATTCTGGTAATCCCATAATAAATTTACTTCCTTGCTGTAGAGGTTTTGCATTTAATGCCAGTCTTGTGTGCAGTAATGAGTGGTGCTGTCTCAGACTGTAAAAAGTCTAGTTTAGTCAGCCTCAAAGGTAATTAATTAGTATAAAAACATATTTTTTCAACTGTCAAGTCTACATTTATAAAACCATTAGAAGCCTTGAAGCCACAGTGTTAGTCCTTACTTTTTCATAAGACAATATTTCTTACATTACAGCAATGATTAGCAAGCTCCAGAATAGTTGTTAAGGCTCTTCAGAAAAAAAGTGCAGCTGTTCTGTAATAATCTTTAAAAAACCTACTCCAAAACGAACTTTCGGTGTTCTAGTTCAACTTGGAGATATGTTCAAGTTCTTTGACTTGTGATTTATGAAACTCTATGTTTGCACAAGCCATAAAACTTTGTAAAAACTACGTGAGTTTTGCCAGTTACTTTTTGAGAAGATTGTTGTTCTCAGCTCCTTACTCCTGAAGAAATCCTGATTAAGGTACCTTGCCAGTCATGAGGCTTTGGGAAAGAGAGGATGCTTTTATGGAGCTGTGTGCCCTGTACAGTCCTGACTAACATGACTCTTGCTTTCCCAAACTTCTCAAATGCAGTGAGCTTTGTACAAAATGTACCTGAGTTCAGTCTGTTTCTCTCAGCCTAAAGCTTTTAGGAATGGGGGAGGACAGCATGAAATCTTGATCAAAAGGCTACAGCAAAACTAAGCAAACGTAAATCATAATCAAGAGTTCATCATCTTATCATGAGGTATTGAGAAGAAGCTAAACATCTGGTACTCTGAAGTTCATAGACACTGATCTCGGAAGCAAAAAACATTTGCTGTCTTTTTTTCTTTTAATTTAGTACTTTATATCAGTCTTTATTTAAAATTTAATATTTTGCTTACTGTAGTTTCTGACCTACTGTTGCTGAGATTTTGACTAAATGCATTGTTTGCTTTCCAGCTGCTCACAAAATAGTGCCCTAAATTCCCTTTCTTTACAGAATCAGGGATAATCTTCATGAAATGGCCAAATGCCCATCACAGCTGTGCCTTGTATGTTTCACTTGCATTAAGACCAAGCTTCATTTTTGGGGGGGCATTGAAAGGGCATTATTTTTATGTGGATTCTCAATCATATAGGAAAAATACACAGCAGCAAGTCTCATAGTTCCTGAAAACAAATAGAAAATAATTTTAAGCTCTTCAGAAACAGAGCCTACCTATTGCCAGGTAACATAATATTCAAACTCACTTGCTGAAGAGGAGTAACTTTTAAAATGGGAGACAAAATGGGGTAGAGAGTATTTTTTTCCCCATTACTTACTCTGAGCACTTTGTTCTAGCTGAGAAGTTGTGGTTTCAGTACCAAAGCTGTTTTTATAAGGTTTGGAGGAATAAGAAGACTAAGTTCTCCAGTCTCTTGGGTGTCTAGGAGCCTTCAACAGGAAGGAGAAAAGAAAGAAAGAAAGAAAGAAAGAAAAAAAGATTGTATCCCAAGGATTTGTTACTGTTTGGAATCTAGGTGTTGTTTTTCTTTAATTTATCTTTCCCTTCTTGACAGAGTGAGGAGGTGTTCAGAGTAGGAGGCTGCTGCCATCTTTTTGTCTTGCTCTTTGTTCAAATTGTATATGCAGAGTGAAACCCTCAATTTCAAAACCTGCAGCAGAGCTCAGCGTAGTGTTATAAAAAGACATAGAAAGGGTAGAAAAAATGAATCTTCTTCACCCCCACAATTCTTATTCTTCTACTTGTATCCAAAGATAATGTCTATTGAGAAGAGCAGTGTCCTAGAGGTAGACTAATCTGTGTCTCTGCACAGCAGTGTGTTAAATCTGTTTAGCCATCTGTATAGTATTTTCTGGCTATTTTTAACCTCTGCTTTGGCAGAAACTGGTTTTTCTGAATTTTTTTTTCCTTCAGCAATATTCTCAGATAAAAATTATGTTAGTAAATATAGACCTTTATACTTTTTACTTTTTCAAAAGGTGATGCAACCTATGGCCTCTCAGGAATCATGTCAGAGGAGAGGGAAAGAAATGTTTATTATTTACTAGTTTTTTCCCAACCCTCCTTTACAAAAGAATAATCTTCTTCCTTAGAGATTAATATACAGGTAATATATTCTGTATATTAGTGTATATACTTCTTTAATATACAAGTTTGTTTAAAACTAATAAGTAATTAATAGTTATTCATAAGGAGAAATAAGATAATGTTGATAAAAGCAAAGATAATATCTGCAGTAATTTGTAGTTTAATAATTCCAGGGAAAGATAGCTAGTTAGGAATCATAATCTTTTACATTTAGGACATCAAAATATGCTGCAGCCTTATGGTAGATTTTGTGTTTTCCATAGTAAGTGCGGGGCAGGTGCTAAGCAATTGCTTATTTTATTGGGGGACTCTACTGAAAACTTGTATTCTTCAGAAGGAAAGGCAACCTAATTTGCAACAGGCTCTTGTGGGTGTAATAGACATCGTGTTTAAGGGTGCAGCTCAAGGCAATTACTATGCTTAAAATTTTTAATGTCTAGGACTTTTATCCTAATACACAGACTACAATTTCCTGCATACTTTGCTGGGTGCTTTTATTGATTAGTGTTGTTTTTTAAATACCTCTATCAAAGCTTTTTAATGAAGGAGTTTGATCCTAGGAAAAAGAAAATATGTTTGTGCTTTAAAATTGAGCTGCTTTCATCTTGGTGTATGAGATTTAAGAAAGTGGACTGGAGATTGAAGTCCAGTGGCTACCTTGGGGTGCTTCTCATGTTTGTGGTCAAGGAGTTCAATGTTTCCTGGTTCAATGAGGCAGGAGGGAATTCATCAACTTCAATACATACTAAGTCTTTGAGAGTACTGACTTACTCTCTCAAGGGATTTATCTTGGAATAGCTTGAATTGAGACTTCTGAAGAAATTAAGGATCTTCATAAAATACATACTTCTAGATGTATTCCAATTCTCATCTGCCATATATTTTGTTTCATTTTATATATTGCCACTTGAAGTTGTAGTGTGACTTGGAGGGATTGAGGATTGGCTTGAGAATCTCTAATAGCTCTGCCTTCACGGGGTAGCTTGTAGCTTCATTGGCTTTTTTGTTAAATGACTTTGAGCTACTTTGAGAACCACTGTTGTTGTAGAGTAGAGCTTTCTGTTATGGTTACTTTACTCTGCTTTTAAGGTCTTAATGACCTGTGTTCTTTATAAAACAATATGTGAAATTGATTTGCATTTCTTGTGAATTTAAATGAGAATTTGTAAACATCACGTTTTATATTGCTCCAGAGTTTTCAGTATTCAGGAGCTAGGACTTGTGATTAGGAATCTCATGGAGACTTCTCCAAGGATGTTTGGTGCTTTTGTTTACCTAGTAAATTTAATAATCTGAAGAGACTGCTGAAATTACTAGAAGATGGAATTCTGTCACACAAAAATTTAGGAGAGATTGTGACCCTTCACCACTATTCCCCAGAGCAGAAAGGCCAAGTTTTCGTGTCAGTGTGAATAAAGCAATTGTTTTGGCCTCAGCTCTTCAGTTTTCATTCCAAGGAGCACTAACATATACAGAAAATTTCAAAGCCATACTCATCTTGACTATGAAAGCTGAGAGCAATGCAGCTATTAATACAGTCCCTTAAAATAATACTATATTTAAACAGTGTTACTTAAAATGTTTTTTCAGGGCACTGAAAGGCAAGGCCCAATGTTTAATAAGGCTATATTTGCTCTTAATTCTTTTGCCTGATACAACTGCTCAGCCTAGGATGCACTCCATCTTTTTCACTCAGACACCTTTGAAGGGCCCATCATACATCTTTTTATTCCGGATTATACTGCTGTGGGTTGTAACTTCAAAAAATATAGAGCTTTTTGAAAACAATCACTAAATAGGAACTATTGAACATATTATGCAAGTGCATGAGTGCTGTAGAAAAAAGTAAAGTGGTTGCTTTTTTTTCACTGAATGGATATTTTAAATGAGAAAGCTAAGAATATCAGAAAATTTTTGGATGTTGCATAACACTATCTACAGATGATGATGATACTGTGATTAGGTGTCTGGGCATTAGCTTCCTACATTCTGTTTTAAGTATAGCTTGATATAGTAGTATCTGTGTATATAGTATCTGTGGACAAACCACAGCTTTTCAAAATTTCCTGAATAAGGACCTGTGAAAATAGGCAACCCTTGCCACCACTCATTTTCTTTAGAACCCTCATCAGTTATATTTCATTGGGTGTCACCACAAAATTGTGAGTTCCTGGTCTGCCTTCATATTTTGATTTATTTATTCTGCTTTTTGTCATTTTCGAAATCTGCCAAATGAGTATGATGGATGAAACAGCCCTGTCAATTTATATTCTGTTGTAGTAGTATTTGGAATATATCAGTTTTTGTTGAAAAGTCTTGCAGCAAGATCAGCACTGGTCAACATATTTTATGATTAGAGGTATTTTAAAGTTCCAACAACTGGGAGAAATTGAAACACTATCTTAGCTAATAGTACCTTGCATTGCAGCTAATGCAGATGGCTAGGTAGTAACTGGGAAAGTAATGAAAAAAAAAATAGCCATCCATATTTTAGACATAGTGTGATAGCAGAAAGTGGATATGCTAAATTCACAAGTTTGCTAAGCATCATGAAGATTCCTTGTTTTCTGCTTTGGCCTGTCTAAGCTGAAGAGAGTGTCTGTATTGTCTTGAGTCAAACATGCAATGACATTGGCAGAAAGCATTGTATATGTGGTTATCCAGATTACAAATTTTTACCAAACCTGTTCTGGAGTTAGGTCAGTTCTATATATTCTACAGCCTATGTTACAGTAGATTATTTATCAGAGACAGGTGAACTCAAAACTGAACTGCAGGGTACAGCAATATGTTTTAACAACTCTGAGCTACAATGATTGCAAATTCCTCACTGTTCTCTCAGAAAGAGATTCTGAGTCTGCCTCAGTTTGGATTCTCATCTGTCTTATGAGGGCTTTTAGCCAGTGCAGTTACTTAAGGGAGGAATTGTTCATTTGTCTCACTGGTGATGTCACAGTTTAATTCACAGTATATTTGAGTATTTAAGTGAGGTTTTGAAGAAACTGATACCTTAAGTTTTCCTTTTGGGTCATGTCTAATATTCATACACCAGGCAAATAACAACATCTATTATGTAACTGATCTGCTCAAAGGTAGGATCTTCTGAGTGGGGAAAAAAGATACTGTGAAAGCATGCTGAATTAGATTGCATCTGTAGCTCAGGAAAATGAAGCATAGTTTGAAGAGTATCTGCAGAAATCCCTTTTGAACAACAAATTGCCACTGTTCATATGGTTTTCACTGATTTCTTTAGTAACAACATAGGACAAAGCCACACATGTTTTGTTGCCTTTTGTCTGTTGTTCTTACTGGATTCCTGTGTGGCACCCTAGCACAAGAAGGCTGCACAAACAAAGGAATTTAGAGCTCACTCACATCTGAGTTGAAAAGTTTTTAAGTACATCACAGTTACGCAAGAGTTGTAGCTAGTCACGTATGCTCCAGATAGCTCCTGTGATGATGGCAAGCTCTGGAGTTAGAATATGTTTGAAATGTCATATTCTATTCTCTGCTTGTCTGATTCAGTAGAATTACTCTTGCTCAAAAATTTCCTTACTCCCTACTGTTTGTTTAGTAGCTCTGTAAATAGTATGTCCTTATAATTCAGCAGGTCTAATGTATGTAATATTTGTCTTCTCTTATGTTTCTGGTACATTAAACTGATGGAGTTAGTGCTTTTAATGAATTAATTTTCCTGAAGCAGTAGTATTTTTTCTGTGGGAGGAGGAGGTCTGCTTTTAGCTGTGAGCTATTTTGTTGTCTGTCCTGATTTAAAGGATAGGTGTCTGCCAAGGAAGGTGGGAACCTCCCCTGGAATGGAAACCCTTCCCTCCAAACTATAACTTCAAAATTACAGGGCTTTCAGGCAAAGTGTGGGAAAAGGAAGAACAGCTCTTTACTGGTGTGTGTATTTATGTGTAACGGGACAAGCAAACAGCAGCACCGGCAGCACCAAGCGGAACCACAAACCCAGCCCCGGCCTCGCTCGGCCGCCAGGCCCTGTCCCTTCGCTGCAGTTCCGGGCGCGGCCGGCAGGGGCGCTGCTGGCTCCCGGCCGGGCAGGGCAGGTACGGTGATTCCTCCGCGCCGGCAGGGGGCGCTGTGGCGCGGGCTCGGCCGCCTCGCTGCGTGTGGGCAATGGCGGGCACAGCCGGCGGGAGAGGCGGGAAAGGGAATTGCCCTGCAAACCCACAGGGCAGCCGGTCCCGGTGCCCTCCGGATGGCGAAATGGGCTGGAGCAGGAACCTCGGAGCGGCGGCTGGAACGGCAGAGGTGGGCACAGCTGGGGTGGTGAACAAATTATGTAGCAGCAACTCGGCAGCCATAGCAGGAGCCGTGAGGTGTCCTGGCGGGTACAGGGTGTTGGGTTAAAGTGTAGCGAGAAACCCGAAGCAGCGGCAGAAAACTGTGGGGCTGGGCAGCGGCAGCCGGGCTCCCGCAAACGGCCGGGACACGCTCCCTTGGAGGGGGTCGGGGTCCTGGGTTTTCCCCTGAGGCACCCAAGTGGATGGAGAGAGTCCTTTCCAGTGAGATCAGGTGTTGAAAAAAGATCGCGGCTCAACAGCCGCTCTTACGAACAAAGGCTCACCCACAGTAAGGAGAAGCAGTGCAGGACAGAATTCTGTGGTGGCAGCAAATTCTCCCCACAGCAGCAGCCTGGCACCAAGACCATGCCTGTCCCACCTCCCATCCCGAGAGCAAGAGAGCGAGCAAGGGCCGAGCCCAGCCCTCACCCCCAGCCAAAATCTCCCGGTATCTCTGCATTTCCTAAAAGAAAGCCCCCGAGCTAACAAACGGTAGCAAACTGCACACTTCCCCCTCCTCCTCCTCCTCCCAGCCGCATCTTTTGTCGATTAAGCAACAAATGGGAGAAAATTCCCAGAGAGAAAAAAGAAAAAAGGAAAAATCCTAACCTCCAACAATAGCTTTCAAGGTCTTAGTGGGACAGATGTGAACTTTCAGACACTCTGGTTGGTTTAATAATCCCAGCACATCTTTCACCTAATCATTCTGGCTCTTAGTTCTGCTCAGCTAATTTAAACTGCTACAGTTCAAGGGCACAGCCTTGTAGTCTCCATGAAATAAGAAGGTTTCTTGCTNGCACTGAGTATTGATTCCAAAGTCACTTGCTAAAAGGAAGGGGACAAAGCAACTTAGAGCAACAAAGTTAAAATTTTGAAGGTGGTGGTACTGTGGGTGTACCTATGCATGCATAGAGCCAAAAACTTAGGTGAGAGAAAATCAGTACCATCTAAATCCAAAATGTGTATGGCTGAATATTCTGCAGAGGCTCATTCTTTCAGCTGACCTATGCAAGAAAACACAAGACATATGCATTACCATTTTGTCTCACATAAAATAGTTCTGGGTTTGTATTGGCATCATATGCAAAGTTGAAACATGGCAAAAAGTACTACTGGATTTTGAATGGTCACAATGAAGAAGACTGAAGACTTATATTCCTCTTGTGCAGCAAACTTACATTTTGTTGGTATATTTAATTATATATATATATTTATATTTTTCTATATTTTAAAAGCTTGCTTTTGATATTTATCAAGCATTCAATCAGCATTTGTATGTCTCTGAGTGTTGATCTTTTCCAGAGAAAAAGTTTTTGTATTTTCAAAATTATGTAGGTGAAATTCCATTGAGGAATGTCACACTTGCAGGGCGTAGAATTGTTTACAATAAAAATTTTTAAAAGACTTTTCAAAGATGCAGGTGAGTGCTCTGTCAGGATTTTTGATAGCACTTGGCTATCAAACAGGAATTGCTAGGAGTCGTGTACCTAATGCTGTTTGCAAGGTTTTGGAATTCTTTAAAAAGTTGACCCTAAGTACTAAACCTTTTTTAAAACAAGTCTGTTTACCAGAAAATTCAATAATTTCTTAAAAATATGAATTTGGACCTGAATAGCTGCCCCAGTTCCATCTTTTATAGATGCATTTGTTAAATGGTTATGGCTACACTCAGAGTTAGCCCTGAATTTTGACTGGGGCAAGCTGCAAGGTTCAGTACAAGCCATCTAGTCTCCTGAGCACCATTGGTTGATAGTGTGTGTGTGTGTGTGTGTGTGTATCACTGAAGCAACTGCAAACTAAAGTTGTAAAAGGTATGGAACCCTGTCAGCAGCTCTCTGCAGCATATTACAGACTGCAGAGACCCTGCCTAGGGATGCAGGAGATATCACTGGATGTGGGGGGATCTACAGACTGAAGTGTATCTGAAGTCTGTAAAGTACTTGTTAGAGGAGGAATGACTTCAGGGAGAGAGAAATCAAGATGCTTTAGGATCATCAATTTACTATCACTACAAAAGATTTTTGTAATATGCAAAAGCAAGGATTTTCCAGGTAACATCTTTCTATTTAAGCAGATGCTGTTCATTCAGCAAGCACCAATGCATGGCTCTCACTGTTGTGAAGTGCCTTGGTACACAGAGTTCAGTAGAAAAAGGAGAAGTATTTTCAGAAACATAAATAGTCTAGAGGAATAAATCAATGAATGAATGATAAAAAGATGCTTAAGCATGTTCCTGTTAATAATTCACACTGTCAGGATATGCAGGACTTTGAAGTTCCTGTTTCAGAAATCCAGCATCTAAATAAAATGGAAAAACAGAGTGGAAAAACAGCCCGTCATAAAAAAGTAGTTCTCATTTCTGCTGTCCTTCCTAAGTGTGGTTGGGTTCAAAGGCATTTCATGGTGATGGATTTGATAATTATCTTGAGCATACTTGAACTTAAATAAAACTTTGCCATAAAGGTTTAGTCAATGTAGTCTGCAAAGAAGCCCCATATACCCTCACTGGTAAAATTAGGATTACAGTGGATGTACTGGAGATTCTAATTGGATTTACTTTTATGGATTATGCTTTTATTAGCTATGAATAAGAAATGATGCCTCCTGTATCTCATTACCAAATGTAAATAGTGGATTGTGAGAAATGGATTTGTAAAGGAAAAGTGCTCATGCTGGAGCGGGTGGATGCCAGAGAAAGCTGAACTCTACTGAAAGACCCGAATAGAGAGAGAGGGGGCCCCTGCTTCCAGAGATGGAGAGAAAAGGCCCTTGCTTCCAAACTAGAGCAGCCTAGACTTAAAAGAGTGCACCCCATGGACAAGTGACCCACTCCACAACAGTTTTGGGAAGAGTGTTTGCCTGTGGGAGGGACCCCACGGCAGAGCAGAGGAAAGACTCCTCTCCCTGAGCGAACAGAAGATCTCGAGTGACAAACTGACCAACATCCCCCATGGCCTGTCTCCCTGAGCTGTCGGTAGGAAAGAAAGAGGGGCTAGAGGGAAAAAAGGTGTTCTAAAGGCTTATTTCACTTCTCATTATCCTCCTCTGACTTTGTTAATAATAAATTTACTTTATACCTTTTAATTTGAATCTATTTTGCCCTTAGAGTGTTTTCTCACAGTCCTTATCTCAACTCATGAGCCCTTCGTTAATTTTTTTTCCCCTCTCCTCTGTTCAGCTGTAGCAGAAGAAAGTAAGTGAACGACTTTCACAGGTATGTGGCGTTTGGCCAGTGTCAAACCACGACATTCAGCAATTATTGTGCAGCATAAAATGTATTGTCATATCATATTTATGTTCCATTTCTAGGAAGAAGCATTTTGGAGTGACTTAGCAAGTATAAAATGACATTTCAACCGAATCAGTGAGGAAAACTTTACTTCTACAAAAGATGGGTCATGACCAAAAAAATGAAGGCATGAAATGAAAAGTGAAAGGAATGAGGGGGAGGTGTCTTTACAAACAAACTGTGGACCTGCTGGTAGATAAAGCCAGATAGTGATAGGTGAAAGAAGAAATGGGGGGAAATATGAATTCCACAGGAATTCCACTAATTGACACAGACTGTTAGTCACCCTAAGCCACGCTAAACTCCTGGACTTAGAGAAAAAAAACAGAGACACAAAGAAGAGTGGGATGCACGTTAGAAGGGGGTCTGCATTAGGTGATTCGGGAAGTCTGTACCTCTCAAGTACCTCAGCCAATGGGGAAAGAGAGAGGGAAATGTGGCCAGGAAATTAGGATAAAAAGGAGGCTGCGTCCTCTAAAAATTTGAGAGACCCTATGGGTAATGCCCCACGGCCTCTCCCTTTATTGGAATAAAATTACAGAACTCCTCTATCTCCTTTTTGGACGTAAACCTCTGACATCATGGATTAGTTTTCCTGATAAAAGCAAAACATTATAGGAAAGACACCACGTAGCCAAAACCACATTAATACACAATTTCTGGTGTATTCAGTAATCACCTAACAATCAGTAAAAAAATGATGACAGTAGTCATTAGCAGCAAAATGGTGTTGCCCCTATCCCTTCCAGCCCTTTACCTGTGGAAAATGGTGTATTTCAAACAGAGAGAGAGAAAAAAAAGAGGAAATTGCCCTAATGAAGACAAAAGAGGCTAAAGCAAACTAAAAGTCTAACAAAATGTATTTTTCATGAACATATATGCTTTGAGGATATTCTTGATGAAATCTATGAAATGTTCTGAACAAAGCAGCTGATTTGAATTCAGCAGTCATCATTTCTTTATGCATATTAATGCTCACATAATTATTGTAAGTGGATCTCTGCATCCCCCGTGGACTTCATGCATTACAGCAGGACAGTTGGTTTCACCACAGTCCTCACTACGGCCTGCAGAGGAATCTCGTCTCCGACACTCGGAGAACCTCCTCCCCCTCTTTCTTTTCCACTGACCTTGCTGCTGCCATGTTGATTTTCCCTCACATGTCCTCACATGTCCTCACTTCCTCCTCTTCTCTGACTTGAAGAAATACCGCTGCTCGTAGGTACCATCGCCAACAAGTTCCGCTAATTCAAAGATTCCTGCAGGATCCTGCAGTGCCAAGAGGTCGCTTTCATCCAGGTTCCACGTCAGGGAGTCACCCGCCCATTTTCACCGTCGGCCATGCAGCCCTGCTGCCACCTCACGGGCACTGGTGGTTGCCGCGGCGCTGGTGCTATTTAACACCTCTCTTCATGCAGGGCACTGGGAAGGAGAGGCCACCATCCCTGCCCTTTTGCTTGCAGCATGGCTAGCTAGGGGTGGCCAGGCAGGCCAAGCTCGCCACAGACTGTGCTGAGATGGCGGCGGCCATGGCGGTGTATCGCCGCAAGCCACGCTCGCATGCTGGTGGCTGCAGCCACCCCTGGGGAAAAAACTGTGCTCTCGCTGTTTTGATTTTCTTCTTAAATATGACATCACAGAGGCGTTACCAACTTCTCTAATTGGGCCAGCAGCATGTCCATCTTCAGCGCTCTTCAGACATGGTGGAAGCTTCTGGCAGCTTCTCACAGAGGCTACCCCTGTGGGACCCCCGCTGCTACCAAAAACCAGGCTATGCCAAATCAATACACTGAGTTACCAATTCTGTGATTTTTTTTTTTTTTTTAATCCTTGCTAAAACTACTCAGGTAGCAGATCAAAACTTGTATTACTATTGCAAGCTTTCTGCAAGTAATTCTGGATGTTGCTGGAGAGGTGAGCTTCTAGAGGTAAGTGTTGAAAAAAGCAGTTATTTATATCTTACTAATAAGGCTTTGCTTCTTTTAATTTTCTTTTCCTAAGAATTGGTATCAGGGATGCTAATAAGATTATAACTGCATATGAGGTCTTTGTATTCTAAGAAGTGAGCCAAAGTAATACATGTAATGAGAACAACTTTATCATCTGTCAACAGAACAATATAATTTTAGGGTGTTGTTTTGCCTGCAGATTGCCTGAATTTTAAAATTAGCTCTGATGGTCCAGTTCTCTTCAGATTTGTAAAATATGCTTAAATATGCTTTTATTTTTCATTTTTCACAATAAAAAATACCTAAGAATCTGACCAAAAATTACCTTTTAATTGATAGTAGTGAAAAAGAATCTGAAGATACTGATAATCTCCCTCTTTCCCTCTGTGTAATTTTTTTTCTTTTTTTTTTTTTGTATTAGTCCAATAATCTGGGCATCCAATAAGTAAATACTCTATCACACTGCATTATAGAAGCAGATGGAGACTGAAGTACCGATGGTTCCTATCCAAGAGCCTGAACTGAAGGGAGGAAAGGTCTGGGGAAAGAAAGGCTTGAGAGACTAGGAAAGGGCAGAAGATCTAATTCTGCTAGTTATGTCTATGGTAACAATTTCTCCCAATGCATGAAAAAATACTACTCTTCAGAATATGAAATAACACTCATAAAGGCCATATGTGAAGTTATTCTACAAAATACTTTATACAATATAATATATATAATACAATATATACAATACAATATTTTTTTGTGATCCTCTTCTCTNGTTTGACCATTTTCAACCTCTTATTGTCCCTTATGTTCCCAAATTTTGAATCTTCATCATGAATGAATAAAAAATTTTTTGTCTTCATTCTGCTGTAATTGCTCTATTAGCTTAACTCTTTACTCGTTCTTACTATGAGGAAAGCTTCCATAGCTTTATGAGAAATTAGGTCAGAAAATGTCTCTGGAGGCATCTAGACTAGGACTGCTCCAAACAGCCCAACTTTGAAGCTAGGTCAGATTGCTCAGGGCCTTAACCAGTCAGGTTTTGAAAATCTGTTCCACAGTCCACTCCATCCCTGTGTTTCAGTACTCTCGATGAGATGAATTGTTCCCTTATGACCAGTTGAAAATTTCTACGTTGGATCTTCTGACTGTTCTCAGTTGTCTTTTTCTTGGGCATCTATGTTGCTCTCCCTTCTCTCTGTAATTTCCTTTTTAAGGTAGTGGAGTTATCTTCAGAGTGGCCTGGATGTGCAGATAAGTTGTTTCTTAGACTGCTCTGGTAAAGTGCTGCTTCACCAGCTGCTCTTCCTGTTCCATGCCCTCTAGCTTCATAACCATCTTTGTAACCCTCCACTGGACTGCCTTCAGTATGTTGAGGTGTCCTGTACAGAGGTGATACTGAAATCAGCTGGAAAATAAACTTTCTGACACAATTTGAAGCATTATAAAGCAAGCATTCTTTATCAGTGCTGGACATGTTAAAAGACTATCTCCTTTAATCTAATGTGTGTGACAAGACTTCACGACTAGGTATTTATTCATTGTAATCATACATATTCAGTACAATGTACCTCCTAGCTCATACATAAACATCACTTTCCTAGAACTGATTTGCATGCATCTGCCTCATGCTGTAAGTCCTTAAATGGCCCTGGTGGGTCCTCTAAAGGGGTCTCTGGTGGTTGTATTNTTCTTCTTTTTCTCCCAGTTTAGTGTGGACTTGATTTGTCAATTTTTTATAAAATTTTGTTGGAGGTTAGGATTTGCATCAATTTCACTTCATGAAAAAGTCCTTGAGGATGGCATTACGGAGGATGTGACAATTTCTTAAGAAACTGAGCTGTTTCATTGTCTCCTGATTGGATGTTCTGAATGAATATATAGTGCAAAGTCAATATGATGCAAAGCAAAAATAGTGTTTTCTTCAGTGCTGGAAGTCATGCAGAAGTTCAGTCCATAGTGGTGGGAAACTGATTGTTCTCTATAAAGTGCAATTTCTCTTTCTTAGTAAGCAGGTGGTTTTTGCACACAGTTGCCATCTTGCTGTATTTGGAAGCTGTTGTTTCTTTGAGAGTCGTTGCAGTTGAGTATTGAATGCTACTCTAACTGCAGAGGTCATGCATCTTTTTCTATGGCCAAGTTTTCTGAAATGGGCATTCACACTTTTAATGAAAAAGTGCAGGAAAACCAGCACTTCTCAATAGATTACTTAGGTAAACTTAAGGTTGTAGAGAAATAGCTCAGAGTTTCCATTTCTTCAGTTCTGTAAAACCTTTACATTTTTAATGCTTAATCCTTAAAATAAATTTGCATATATACTGTTAAACTGAAGAATTAGATACTTGAACAGTAAAATATCCTTTACAAACACTATCATTATAAAGAGACCATCTGCCTTATCAGCTTGCAGTATTAATCTTACAGATGTAGGAAGTTAAACTTTGTAGTTTGAGAGGTGGAACTTCCAATATAAACCACCATGAATATGCTGGATGTCTGACTAGCAAAGATAAATTTCTTTCAGGAGGCTCTTTAAAAGTGGGTATGGCTGTCTCCATTCCTTTCCATCTTTTACTTCCTTATTTCTTTTCTCTGCTAGTTTGCAGAATTTTTGAGATTCATATTTGACCATTTTCAACCTCTTATTGTCCCTTATGTTCCCAAATTTTGAATCTTCATCATGAATGAATAAAAAATTTTTTGTCTTCATTCTGCTGTAATTGCTCTATTAGCTTAACTCTTTACTCGTTCTTACTATGAGGAAAGCTTCCATAGCTTTATGAGAAATTAGGTCAGAAAATGTCTCTGGAGGCATCTAGACTAGGACTGCTCCAAACAGCCCAACTTTGAAGCTAGGTCAGATTGCTCAGGGCCTTAACCAGTCAGGTTTTGAAAATCTGTTCCACAGTCCACTCCATCCCTGTGTTTCAGTACTCTCGATGAGATGAATTGTTCCCTTATGACCAGTTGAAAATTTCTACGTTGGATCTTCTGACTGTTCTCAGTTGTCTTTTTCTTGGGCATCTATGTTGCTCTCCCTTCTCTCTGTAATTTCCTTTTTAAGGTAGTGGAGTTATCTTCAGAGTGGCCTGGATGTGCAGATAAGTTGTTTCTTAGACTGCTCTGGTAAAGTGCTGCTTCACCAGCTGCTCTTCCTGTTCCATGCCCTCTAGCTTCATAACCATCTTTGTAACCCTCCACTGGACTGCCTTCAGTATGTTGAGGTGTCCTGTACAGAGGTGATACTGAAATCAGCTGGAAAATAAACTTTCTGACACAATTTGAAGCATTATAAAGCAAGCATTCTTTATCAGTGCTGGACATGTTAAAAGACTATCTCCTTTAATCTAATGTGTGTGACAAGACTTCACGACTAGGTATTTATTCATTGTAATCATACATATTCAGTACAATGTACCTCCTAGCTCATACATAAACATCACTTTCCTAGAACTGATTTGCATGCATCTGCCTCATGCTGTAAGTCCTTAAATGGCCCTGGTGGGTCCTCTAAAGGGGTCTCTGGTGGTTGTATTCACTGAATGCTTCGATATTACAGGCAACCTTTTCTTGAACTTTTTCTTTGGGCACGTGCTGTTGCTTCTTGTTACATAACTCGCCAAAAAACCCGTTGTAGTTCTCTTCATCAATTTCTCCACTGGTTCCAGCTATATTTATCATCCTGTGCACATTCCTTTGCATCCTTTTATCTTTTTGCTGGTTAGTCTTGAAGCTCTGTTCAGCAACTTCAGGGGAACTGAAAATTTACATTCTCTATGTTATTTACCAGGAGCATCCCAAAGCTGGATGCTGTTTGAGATGTGGCTGCAGGAGGGTCAACTAGAGAGGAGTAATGTCTTCCCTTGACCTCCTACCTTCACACTTGTCAAAGTAGCTCAAGAAGGAATCAGCCTTTGTTTCTGCAAGGGCTTCACTGCTGACACCACTGGGAGTCAACCTGTTGAGAAGTGCAGTGCCAGTTATTACAGCAAATAGCCAGTGCCATGAATTTCTAAATTAAATGGTTTTGTTGGTTTCACCAGCAAGGTGAGGAGGAAACTGTTCAAAAGAAGTATGCATGGCTTTGTCAGTTGGTGGGAATGATGAATGGTTTGGCTGCTGGAGTGATTAATGTTTGTCTTGAGAAGCAAAAGCTTGTAAAGTATTTGAATAGGTCACAGGTCATCTATGAAACTTTGATTTCAATACCGAATGCCTGCTAATTTGGAATTCTGGCTGTTATTGGAAGATCTTATAGGCATAGATGACTCAAAGAAGGGCAGATCACCAACTCTAGATGAGCTGTGCTATTTTAATTTAATTTTAACCCAACACACAGAATGAATTAGGCCTGAAAAGCTGCCAGCAATAAAAGCAGTATAATCAAGTCATGTGTCCTACTAGTAGCAAAACAAAAAGAGAATAAATCCTCACCGTTCCTAAAGCAACCTTTCAAAGGCTGGTCACTAGATCCACACGCTCTGCTCGGTGTTTAGAGTGGGCTTTTTAGTCAGGTTTTACTGTTCTGAATTGTGCTTCAGGGAAATTTGAAAAAAAAAATAGGTATATGAGTCTTCACGTTAACTGAAATGAGTTAATAGCAAATTACAATTTTTGCAATTTCTTTAGTGCCAGCTATTTTTAATATTATATTCACTTTTGTTTTACATCCTTGAAAAAAAAATGTACTTTTTCCCCCTTTTATGCATTAACATATATAGACATGGTTTTCAAATCCTTAAATGGAAGTAGTAATTTTAAAAAGGACAATAATCACTTCCAGAAAAACTTTTCATAGATTTAACTTAGGCTCTGATTTTGTGTTGGATATGCTTCCTCTGTATTTAATTCCACAGAATTTATTATAATGTTAATAATTTTATGGACAGTGCTCTAAGAGTGAAAGTGAGGCAAGTTTTGCAGTGCTAAAGAAAGAGTCTTTTAGTTGCTACCATAACTGGAAAAGTCAGATAAGCTTCTTAGCATGTAAGAGCTATTTGCAAATCTGAAATGAAAGCTGCAGATTTCAAATCTAAATTAAGAAATTGGTGTGAGTTTAATAACATCTGTTAAACATGATTCTCTGTCTTTTCTTTCAGATGATCTAATTGATTTAACTGAATTTTAATTAATCAGAGTCATCTTGGTATTTCATAACTCTTATTAAAGTGTTTTAATATGCTTGATAGGTTCAGTAGGATGCTTCATTTGAAAAAGATAAGATCAATCTGTATGCATTTATGATGTGGGTGTGTGTTCAACAAAGGCCATTATCAGGAAAGACCTTTTATCACTCCTAATTTCTTTTGTGTGTATATGTATGTATTAAGACATGTATCCTGCAGGATGCATTGTTCTGCAACCTCTCATGAACCTATTGCAAATTAAATGTTTTTCCATCAAAGGTCAGAGATGGTTGGAAGGATGTTCCATGTTTTTATGCAAGGAGATGCAGTGTATATTTTAAAAAGTGACAAAATAATGGTTGAAATGCATTTGCATCTAGTTTTGAAACAGAGAGATGACAATTATGTTCTATATGAGCAATTCAGTAATTTCATTAAGTTATAGAACATTAATAAAATACATTATTCATGCAAAGGAAAAATATCTTCCAGTAATATTGAAATCTTAATCAGGCGCAAAGATGAACACAGAAGAGTTACATAGTTCTGTACATTTTGCTTAATTGTGTTTGTTGAAAGGATATCATTTTCTTTTTAAATAATAAGCTTTGAAAGACCATGGGTAACTTTTTTTCAGGTATTTAACCTTTAGAGTTTTTAAGTACTTCAGTAATAATCTCAACTTTCCCCTGTAATTTAGGAAAACTATAAAATTACAGATTTTTAAAATAGCTCTGTACGCCTCCACAGCATTGAGCTGCCTATGTGGGCCTAATGTTCAAGTAGCTGAGTTGAGTTTGGTACAAAGGTTGCTGAAGGAGGTGAAAAAAAAGCTGTGTTTTTAACAGGCTTTCCATTGTATCTCGCTCCTTCCTCCAGGCAGCCTTTGTCACATGCTGACTCTCATCAGTCACTTAAAGCCTACCATGAAACTGCAGTGCAGTTCGAACAAGAAAAAAATGTGCAGTTCTTCAGGATTGAGAGCTCTAATGATCTGCAGACAAGTTCTCAGGTGAACAATAGTTGTACAGCCATCAGCTGCCAAAACGAATTTTCATATATGGCTATGAGCAACAGAATTGCATCTCAGTTTGCCTCAGCGTGAGCAAACAAATGTGTGAGAACAAAAACTGAACTTCGCTTTCACAGGGCAAATTGGCAGCTGGGGTTAAGGAGAATCCTCTGTTCTTCTAGGTATCCCAACTCATCAGTTCTTCTGGGTCTCAAATCAACATACTGTGTGCCCCTTTGTTAGCCTTTGTGTGTAACCTGAGATGTGAAGTCATCCAGATCTGTGTCTCACCCAAATGCATTAAGGAGGGAAATGTATATAGCTCTGTTTCTAGATAGTGTTGCTTTGATTTTGTTACTAGTTGACTTTATACAACACATGTATCAATTTTAAAGCTTCCATTTTAAGAAGCTTGGGAGTTACACTGGAGTTTCACAGTGAAAAGTAGACCTGTTAAATAAGCAAATTTAAAAATAGTGGTCTTAGGCTTCTGAGCTTGCTTCATCATGTGAAGATTTAGAATAGTCTAAGTTTTTATCTTGGTCCAGATGGAGCTACAGTCTATCTGATGTAACATAAACACAGTGTGTTTTGCAGTATTTGAAGGAGTTGCTGTTCCTTGTTTTGTTCAAAGCAGTTCCCACACAACAAAAGTAGTGTTGCCCATACTGAATAGAGGATACCAACATCTGTGTTTGAGAAAAACTGAAGTCTTATATGGCTGAGGCTCCTTAGGATAGCTTGTTTTTTCAGTAAACCCTTTTAAGCTTCTGGTGTGCTGTGTTTTTCAGTAATGAGATGACTATGAAAAAAAAAATATACTTTTAAATTAACAACATTATTAATTAGGATAAATAAATATTTTAATGAGATACTTGATTGGTGTAGCCATTAGTAATGCCAGAGGTTATGGTCCCTTTCAGGCTTCAGATGCTTGAAAGCCTATAGGCAGTGTTTTCAAAGTAGTAGTAATATACATGCACCTTTTCTGCTAAAGTTTTTCAAGACTTAAAAATATAATCTAAGCATTTCAAATAACCCTGTGACAGGGAAAATAATATCACCATGGCAGCTGAAAAACAAACTATGAGTATACAGAGTTCTTAGAAAATAAATGTTGCATTCAATTCCCTCAAGACTAAACTTTGCTATTTTTCTACAGTGTAGTTGCTGCATACCTAGTAGTAGTTTCAGCTACCTAGCAGCACATATACTGCAATCTGATGGAGATAATTATGTGGAATCTGTACTAATTGTGCCTGTTGAGTGAGTGTTGCAACTCAGTCTGTTTGGTGCATATTTTAATATTTTTAGCTAGAAAAATTGATACCAATAGAAATAACTCAGCTTCAGTTAACTGAAGTAAAGTTGTTACTTTGATAATAAAATGAATGGTATTTTTGATGGCACACACAATCTCAAAAGGTAGATGATTCAGAACCAGCAGATCCAAAATGCTTAGAAATTAAATTTCTAAATACCTAAGAAATAATTTAAAAACAGATTTGCTTTTATCCTATTTATTAGATACAGGCGGGAAATATGCTAGAAGCAGGAAGGAAAGGACTTAGACATCATTTCCTGTAAATAAAGGAAGGAAAATATGACACTTAAGTTGAATACATACAATCTCTGGTCCTCTCTTGGTCACATCTTATAGTAGAAACAAGGCTATAAAATAACTTTTATTTCTTAACCAGTAACAGATAAATTTAGTTTTGGGGTCTAAATATCCATAACATTATGGTTCACCCAGGTGCTAAAGACAGTGATTTTATGCCAGTAAAAGATAGCTGCTATCCAAAACTTTTAAAACCTTGTAAAATGACCCATTGAAAGCTTCAAGTATCTGCTGACTTAATGAAGTAAAACATTATACACTTATATTTGAAAGTATTAATAAAAATTGGAATTGTTTGATCTTGTCCTGCTGGTTGTGCAGTAAGGTTTAAATGCTTGACAAATCAAATGGTGAAAATCATGTCATGCAGAAGGGCTGTGTTGTGGCATTAGCTGCTTGCTCAGAGAAGAGTGTTGTGTAAGGCACTGTTTGGTTCTTGTTTAATTGTTTTATGGTAGGATGATTATCACAGCTCCCCGCATGGAGAGTGAATTTTGAAATGAGAGATGGTATGATAATGCTGTATGCTTGGTGTGAGAGAGTGAAAAAATGTCTTGAAAACACATCTTGAAAAACGTGGGCAAGTTTCCATATTTCTGCACTGCTTCATGGTATTTTGAAGTGTGTGGAAAAGCCATTGTCCACAAAGGAGGCAGAGGAGTCCTGGAACTTTATTTGAATAAAGGGAGAGAGTCCACTGGGGCAGACCCCGTGGGTTTTCTCTCCAGGTTTTGGAGGACTCAGGCTCCTTTTATCCTAAACTCCTGACCATGTTGCCCTCTTCCTTTCCCCATTGGCTGAGGTACTAGGAAGGTACAGACTTCCCATACCACCTAATACATATTCCCCCTTGAATATGAATTGTCATTTTCCCCCAAAGTTTGGAAGTTCAGGCTGTCTGGGTTCTGTGGATCCATCAGAAATTCAGACTGCCTGGGTTCTAAAGTTTGGAAGTTCAAACTGTCTGGGTTCTGTAACAAACTTGCGTGGCTTGATGTTCATAGAGACATCAAGACCCATTTCTCCTAAAGATCCCCACAGTCATTCTTCCAGAACCTGATTTGTTCTTTCAGACCTAGTCATTCCTGAAGACATTAGGACCCATTTCTCCTATCAGTAGTGAAGACATTAAGACCCATTTTTTCCTATGCAGAAGTCACTGCTGTAGTTCTGCAGCTTTTCCTTCCTTCCAGGAGAGTATAATCAGACAACAGTCTTCACATGGGCCTCAGGTTAATTATTGTACTACTGCCTCACATGGCATGTTTGAAAGGAAAACAAAAACTGCAACATTTATAACTGAAGGGAGTGGTAAGTTCCTGCTTCCAGTGAGGGCCAGTGGGGTCTCTTATAAAAATGTTGAGATGTTATCAGTATGTCTAAGCTGTCTCACAGTTTGTATTCTCTGCAAATTCACCACAGTGTCTTCTGCAGAGCTCAGGAGTCTGTGGCTGGTGCTCTGGCCTTCTGACCAAAAATCCAAGTTATATTGCCTAGACATCATAAATGGCTTTTGAAAAGGGATAGTGTCCATACAGGTTTGTTTTATTTTGTTTTGTTTCTTCCCAATAAAGTACCAGGGGTTTTCTGACTGGTTTAAGAGGACCTCTTTAAAACAAATTTAAAAGACAGCCGAGACTTACCCCAGATACAGAACACTAGAACAATGTGTATGTGGTGTATGAGACACATGGGGCAATGGAGGTTGCTGTCATTCAAATAAATGCATTTCTTTTAAATTTCTCATTCCAGTCTAGATGATATTTAATGAAATGTTGGAGTACTATATCCCGTAACCAGATAACATTAATAGGAATTATTTGTTATACCTCATTAGACATCTTAATAGTATAATATTTTACTTGATTTATTGCAAAAACAATGTACCAGCAAAGTAGGAAGTGTCAATGATTTAGTTTGGAACGCTGTCTAATACTGTAAAACAGATGTATCTTAGTTTACTCAGAAGTGTGCTTAGCATACAAAGTATTCCTTCCCCAACATCAGGCAGCAGTCTGTCACTGCTTTAAATTAAAATACATAATGATATACAGTGACAAATACAGTCATGTGTACAGGTACTAAGGAATCTGAACACAAGTGCTTCTCTCCAAGTTACAGGAAAATGCGAGAAGAGAACGAGTTACATAACAGCTGCTATAATTCAGAGTAAAGGAAAAGTCTCCTCAGGGGTGATGTTAACGTCTGCAAGAGTAAAAACAAGCTGAAAGACAATCTGGCAGAGTACCAAATCCCATCTTAAATTGTCTTTCTCAACAGCATTGGCTCTGACCTCTTTTCCAAATAGGAAAACTTGAAAAATGCATGCATGCGTAGTTGATATTAAAATTGAGAATATGTATTTCTTTCAGGAAAAAATAGAGACCTTACAGAGTAAATAGGATAAAAGGATCTATCCAGTCTTGCACCTTACATCCAGTCATTTCTCCTTGCTGAATATTCCTTTGGGAATATTTGTCCTCCTCTTCTCACCTCAGCAGTAATAAACCAAAAATAATACTACTGGAACACATTGAACCTGGAAACACATCAATAAGAAGAAATGTTTGCTTGAACAACTCTGTTTTGGCTTCACATCTTTTCTTGTAATGTCTCTGGAGTGGATAAGATGGCCTCAGCAGAGGGTCAAGACACAAGGGTAGGAAGAGAGGCTTTTGAAGGGGATGCAGCTGATTTGCAGTATCTTCAGTTTGGAAAAGCACACTTAAGAACTGAGATACTTGATCTTGGTGCAAGGTGGATTAAGCTTTACACTTACCTGTAATCATGCATTTCTAAAATTGCTGATTTAGCTTTTAATGCAATTAAAAAGCAGAAGTAATAACAACCATGAGGAGATGAAGAGAAGAAAAACCCATCAGTTCTCTGCTTTGTTTAGTTTTGTTTTTTTCAAATGTGAACCATGTTGCTAAGCATATGCTCTAGGCACCTTTAACAGGTATTACCTCTAAATATTTTATAAAGAACATTGCAGATTGCCTTCTTGCTGCATGGTACTTAGTGTGCTGGTTTTTCAATGATTGATTTTTGGTGAAGAGGGAGAAATCAGCCACAGAAGTGATTCACTGTGAGAAGCTGCTAGCAACTTCCTCCGTACATCGCTGGACCAGTCGCTGGCTGGCTCTTAAAGCTGGCACACTGCTAAGCCAATTAGAAAAGCTGGAGACACCCCTCTTATAACACATTTAAGGACAAAAAAAACCTCGAGAAGCTTTCTTGCTCCTTGCTGTCTACAGAGAAGTGGGGGGACTGGCTGGGCCCCCCTTCCCGGCGGGGCCACTGGACCCCGTCCCGGCGCGGCTGCCGGGGCCGTCCCGGAGCCGCCCTGCGGCCACGGCAGCGCCCCGCGGCCGCGGTTGTTTCGGCATGGCTCGCAATGGACTTGGCCGCTTTTAACCAGCCGTGCTGCGGACAGAGGGACAAAAGCAGCGGCAGCAGCTTTTCCTTTTTCAGCGTCCCGCAGGAAGAAAAGGCGAGGAGCGGAGCCCGCAGCTGGCGCGGCTCCGGCAGTGCCAGCGGAGACCACGAGAGCAATAGAGAGAAAAGCACGGTGAGCGAATTCCCTGATGTGGAGCCCGGATGGGATCAACCTTTCAGCGCTGCAGAGCTCTATAAAATCTGTTTCCATTGACAGAACTTGAGAACAAATAAACCTACGAACACCAATTCTCTCCCGAGTCAGAGAAAAGGAAAAATGAGGGCATGTGAGGAGAAACATATGGAGATACTAAGGTTGGTGCAGAAGAGGGAGGGGAAGGAGGAGGTGCTCCAAGCGTCAGAGCTGAGATTCTACAAGCCACGGTGAGGACTGCAATACAACAAACTGTTTCCCTGTAATTCATGAAGTGCATGGGGGATGCAGCATTCACCTGCAGCCCATGAGAAAAAGGCACTCACAGTGGAGCATGTGGATGCTGAAAAGCTGTGATCTGGAGAGAGGCTTGAACAGAGAGAGAGAGAGAGAGAGAGAACCCATACTATCAGAGAGAGGAAGAGGACCCTTGCTTTTATACTAGAACAGCTCATCCTTAAAAACTGCACCCCATAACTAAATGGCCCATGAAAAGCAGCTGTGGGAGGACTGCAAGCCGCGGAAGGGACTTCACGTTGCAAGCAGATTCTGGGTGGACTGTCAGCCTTGAAAATTAAAAGTACCTTGACAAAGTTCACAGAGAACTTTTTCCCATAGGAAAGACCCCATGGCACAGCAAAAGAGACTTCTCTTCTTAAGCAAACTGAAGAAAGATCTTATAAGTGGCAAACTGACTAAAAATCCCATCTTTTGTCTCCCTGCACTGTCGGTGGAAAGGAAAGAAAGGCTGGGGTGAGGGGGAAAGGTGTTCTAAAGGTTTATTTTAGTTCTCATTATTCTCTTTTAATTCTCTTAATAAATCTTTTTTTCTTTATACCTTTTAAAGTTTTGGCCAGCAGCAACCTGTCACACTTAGATTCTAAATTATCTCACAATAAATCACTTATTATGTATCTAAGTTTAAAGATTTTTAATTCCAGTCAGAACAGAATTCAACCATACTCTGTTACAATAATCGTAACCAAAATTCCTGAAGGCAAAATTGATGCTTTTGACTATATGTACCTTAAACAACAAAAAAGATATACTATATGAATGTGAGAGTGGAATTGTATTTCAGTAGTGCTATGAGCTAAGCCTTCCTATACACAGATAAGAAGAGAATAGGATAACTGAGGGTTTAATCCTTACTTTACTGAGCACACAGCTAAATACACAGTGACCTTTGTTTTTCCCCGGCAAATACTTCTCAGTGGATGTAGGCTTTCAATCAGTTTTTCATACAGGAGGGCTGTGAAATTTCTCCATTCATCAGAGACTGTCAAGCTAGTGACAGACATGCAACAAACCTAGTTCCTCTGATTCTAAACTCTTATCTTCACATATCTGCACATCAGAAATGGGTAATGTAAGTTCATCTGATGTATTTGTTGAAAATAGTAAGAGGGTTTCAATATGATTTGGTTTTGTTCTCCTATAACAGATTCAAATTGATTTCCTTTACTCTTTGTGCACTAGAAATGTTTTTCTTGCATCACCATATAAATCATGGTGATTCCTGATCTCAGCTTTACATACATTTTGTGTACTTTGTGTTATGTGTTCACTATCTTAGCAGTATTTAGAGGCATTTTGAAATGCATATGACCATATAAATACATATTAAAGGTCTGAAGAAAAAGTTTTGAAGCCATTAGTGTCACTTTTGTAGATAAGTACTTAAGGATTCTTAAATCCAGGGATTGTTTGACTCACATGTTGAGCCATTAAAAGCTCATATAAAATGTAGTATGAAAATTTTGTTGATTATGGATTATCTTTTCACAGAATTTAGCAGTAAACATATTTGTTTTTATTGAAAATGGAAGAGAACCAGTAAGTTAAGCAATGGGAAGATTGGCTGATCCTCAGCTCTGGAAGCACAACAAAAAATGAAGAAAGAACAAACCCCCCCAGGTGCTGAATTTCTGTTGTGTCATTAAGTTCTGAGAGGTTGGTCCATGATTTCCTTCTGAAAGAGTTAATGCCTCTAGCACAGTTTTGGTTGCTGAGATAAAGCCTGCAAGTCTGTGAATTCTAGTGGAACTATGGTAAAAACGAGGCCATCTGCAGGAATGGCTTTGTTTATCACACTCTTAAAAACACATGGGAGCACATCAGCAGGGATGGGTTCCTCCATTTTCTCCAGTCTTTTGTATTTCTCCTAATACTATTGAATATGTATTTCAATGTTTTTTGGTTTTTTTGGGGTTTTTTTGGTAGTTTTGAGTACCCGAGGCTGGAGAAGATCTTTAACTCAGTTATCTGTTGAAGGCAACTTAAAAAAAAAAAAAAAAAAAAAAAAAAAAATCATTGTTTTAGCTTAACATTTAAGGTAAAGGGAAACTACAAGATGTGTGTTGAATTGAAACCAAGGAGCTTGTGGGCTTGTAGTGGTGTAAAACCACTAGGAATTAAACACCAAACAAATCGCTTATTTCCCTCTAGCCCCTCTTGTGAGAGAGGGACAAAAGCAGAGACTATGGGTTGAGATTGCACTTTAGTGAAAACAAACAACAATGGGAGAAGAAACAAACAGTAACAGAAACAATATTAATAACTGAAGTATACAAAAGGGAGATTTGCAGACAGAAGGTGCTCACCACCTCAGTTCAGTTTCACGTGTTGGCCGAGACAGGGACAAGATGGGAGATGTTTTTGTAGTGCCACACTACAAAATGTGCCGAAACAAAGGCCACAGGGTGAACACTCTCTCCAAAGGAGCATTTCACTTCCCTAAGCCCAAGATAATAAAACCAATGATGGACAAATGCTGAGAAAAGGCAGCGTGTTGCACGGCTCGCTCCCAGATCGCTCCGCTCGGCTGGGCTTGGCCGTGGTTGGCAGTATCCAGCTGAGCTTGGCCCGGCCCCTTGCTCTGCCCAGCTTCACCAGCTCTGGTTTCACTCTGCTTGGTCCTGCCCCACTTGGCTCCTCTTTATTGCCTGAATGTGACCCTATGTATGAAGTTGGAAGCAATTAATGTGTATGCACTTTTTTTAATGTATACCTGTTATGCTGTAGGTATTTATACAGTTTTCTTGATGAAAACCTGTACTGCAGTACACAATGTAGAAGATAAGGTGTGTGTGTGTGATCTTTCATTACCTTGTGCAAAAGTTAAAACTTCCCTGATTTTTTTCCTTAAAATAATAACTGTCACCTTTCTCCTGTTCGCTGGCAGAAGAGAGGTGGTGAAAAGAGAATTTGAGGTGATAATAAGTAGTTTGTAACTGAGGTAATAGCTATAGGTTAAGTTTAGTATTATTTCTGGAATTAGATTTTACAAAAAAAAAGGATGAAAGAATTAAAAGGATGATGGTTCAAAGATTTGGCAGGAAAAAGGGACTGATTCACAACTTTAAAGTACAGATTCTGTCAAAACTATGAACTGTATCAACTTGATTATTTGTATTCTCTTTTACCGTGTATTTATACTCTGTTATACTTTTTCAGTGAGATATTACTATACTGGCTTGGAGATTTTCTTCAGTCCTGTGGGTTTATTCTTTCTTGTGATTTTGGGGTGGGGTTTTTTTTTGTTTTGATCGTGGGCTGGTTTTTTATGATTGTTCTTTTTTTTCCCCTGACTGATATTTTTTTTTTCTTTATGAGGAGTTCCACTTGGAATGGAATGGCTCCTTTGGAGATGGAAGAAAGGCAGCTACATCTCTCCAGATTTCTTACTACTGTTTGTCGTATTAACTTTAAATAAGAAAAAGCTTTATTCTAAACAGTATTCTAATGCTATTAGATGCTTTCTCCTGACTATGTCATCTCAGTTTATTTACTTTGATTTTATTCTTTAGGCTGTGTGTTTATTTTGCACTGTTAACCTCCTAAGTGAGAGACCTACATTCATAAAACTTGAGAGTGCTTTTTTTCACATTAATTGCAGCTATTATAGTAAAGTACTATCTTACACCATATTTTGTTTCCTTCAGTAAAAGTCTGTATGTGTTTAGGATATTTTCAACCATTGAAACTGTTTGTTTAAACTTGTATTTAAAAATGCATCATTTATTTTACACTACAGTGTTTTACCCTCTCTGTTATGCATACACCATAACCTGCCTGGCCACAAGCAGAACTACCCTGATCAGCTTTGGAAGCACTGTTACAGGACTCCACTTTCTGTAAAAGGATTATTCTGCACAATGCAAAAAAATCTATCTTAAGCAATGTACAATGCTTTAAACTTCTGGTATGTTGTTCATCCATGCAAAACTGTGGGATCTCTCTTCATCTTAATGTTTTTGCTAAATGTGAAAATGTAGACAGAGAGTTTTTAATCACCAAAAATATTAAATTTATTAATTTTTTTTAATAATTTGTTTTAGAAGTTTATAATATTCTTATTTTTTCCAGCATCTCTTTAATTACACCATTCCATCTATAAAGTATGTACTAATTCAACTCAAAAAATGTTGGGAGTTTTTTCTGAGGGTACTTATTCTTCAGTACACTCAGATACAATCCATACCAGAATATAATCCCCCCAAAAATATCTTCTGGCATGAATTCAGTTTTTTAATCGGTTTTACTGCAGCACTTACCCCATGGAAATACTGTAAGCCTTAGCCAAGTCATTGTCCTCAGTACCTTCTGCCTACCTGCAATTCTCCACTGAAGTTTTGCCAGGTTTTCAGCTGAATGTAATCAACCTTACTGGAATGAATAATAGGACCAAGAGCTTGGTATTTGTTGTAAACCACAGCTAGGTCTGTCTCTGCAAATGAAATCTGGGGATGGGGTTGGAGGGGAGGGAGGAGGGTTAGGGGTATTTTTTCAGATCTGACTGGAAATATATTGAGCAGTATTGGTTATGAGTGAAAATACAGTGACCAAAATAAGCAACTTCTTTTTTTGTAAGTAGATAAATGCCTAAGCACTGTTCAGGGCAAGACCTCAAGCAGCACAGCATGCATGATGTGTACCTAGTTAACCAGCCATTCCTAATTTTGGATCAATTTCTGGAACTGAAATACAGATTGAAGTAATCTGAAAGTTGCTTGTTTTGTCATCCAGTTCTCTTACAGAACTTAATTCCAGATAGATTTGCACTCAAGTCTGAGGAATATTGTGTTTTAAGCTCTGATTTGCTCTGTTCAATGCATTATCCTATTTACCAAATGCAGACCTTACAAAGGTTTTCTGTATTGTTCTAAACAGATATATGCAAAAAGCTGAGCAAAACCAGAACATTGTCTTCATATTCCTATTGACTTCTTAGTTAAGTGCACAAAATAACACAGCTTGGTAATATACTTTGTCTTTTGTCTTACCTGATTACCTTCATTGTTGCATCAGTTATAATAAGAATTAGGTCACTCACTTTTAACTTGTTGACTTCTAATCTGATCAAATATGACAGAATACAGAATGTGAATAAAGACATTTCACAACTGATCTTTCCCATAGAGGAGCTGTTTGCTATCAGACCTTTAATATCCTAAAGTGAAAAGGGAATGAAGCCACTTTGATAAGAAGTCAAAGAAACCCCCACCATCCTGAGTTTTATGTCTTCTTGGGCTGTCCACTCCATGTTTCCTCTTTTGTTTGGCTAACAAATGAATATTATAACCTAGATCAAAACCCTTGTTGTCTATTCATTTTATACTTGCTGCATTTAAGCCCTATCTTTGTCTATTAAAAGGCAATATTGTGGTTTCATCCTTTTCTGTAACCTCATTATGTTGCTAAATCAACTCAATTGTACCAGTGCCAGTCTCTTGAGGCTGCTGTGAGAAAGCCTTTTCTGAAGATTTCTGAGAATGAAGCCTGGGGAATAGACTGCTTTGATGAGGATATATAATATAGCCTTCCAGAGAGTTAATATGTTGTGGGGTTCAGGGGAGAAAATAGAATATTTTGTTGATTTTCTAATGCTTTCTGGCAGATATGTTTGCAGCAGCTTTTTAGATCTTCCAGACTAGTCAGCAGCCTTCTGAAGCCTTTTAATTCCCACGTTCAATTAAGGACAAAAATATTTTACTTTATTTGCATGGAAGCATTATTGATTAGCCAGGCACCAATTTTATTTGGTTAAAATAGCCTTTATGTAAGACAAGATATTCATGGAGATAAACTTTTTAAAAGGTATTGCACAAATCTTTAGAATTAAATCAATATTCAAAGCTATTTGCTTTTTTTCATTATGCTTTTTATGGTAAGTAGATCCCCTTGGCAAAAAGCACCACTGTTTCTTTGAACTGTTCCTTTCTTTACAGTGGTATTTCTCCCACTTTGTCAATTAAGATCCAAAGTATTGGTTGTTTTCTGCAAATCAAACACTTAAAAATGCTTAAAGTGCATCTCACATAAGGATATTGTCAGGAAAGTGGATTATTTTGTTAGAGTGACCATGAGATAGTCTCATGTTGAACAGTATTCTTTAACATTTTACATTTAGTGTGAGTCCTGCCTTACTATGTGGTACTAAAAGTGACATTTTGTATTTAACTTCATTACAGTTTTTGCAGACAAAAAAACCATTTTTCCTTTCCATTTTGATGCTAAAATCCATAAACTAAAATCTGTTTCATTAAAAGTAATTTCCTTGTGGAGATGATGAGAGAATGAAGTCTTAAAGCAGTTCTCAAACAGCTGTAAGGAAAGAATAGAATTGGGCCATTATTAGAAAATGAAGAAAATTGGATGAAGTAGTAAAATGTGAGGATGTGAAAACTGCTATTTTCAAAATTTAGCTGAATCTTATTGACTGTAAACTTGGTAATGTGGTTATTGTTGGATGGGAATACTAACAGTTCTTATGTGCATACATGGCAATCCCTGTCCACTGGGATCCTAAAAGACTAAGAGCTCTTGGGTCCAGCACATGGCCCCAGTGTAATAGAAGCCTTCATTTTCTCCAAATTCTTTGTGCATAAGATACAACAGGACTCCTTAAAGATTTCATAAGCTAAATGCCTTTATTTTCCCCCCAAACCCCAAAATAGATTTTTAATTGTGTTTCCATATAATGGACCTTAAATATCATAGAATGGTTTGGGTTGAAAGGTGTCTTAAAGATAGTATCATTCCAGCCTCTCTGCTGTGGGTAGCAACACCTTCCACTAGACCAGGTTGCTCAAACCCGTCCAGCCTTGAACGCTGCAAGGGATGGGGTATCCACAAATCCTCCAGGCAATCTCTTTCAGTGTCTCGTTACCTGAAGAGTAAAGAATTTCTTCCTAACATCTAATCTAAATCTCTCATTTCTTAGTTTAAAACTGTTACCATTTGTCCTGTCACTTATCTGCCTCTATAAAATGTTGTTCTCCTTCAATTTGCAATTACTTTTCTACAATTTGTAGATACATAAAATCATAGGATATTCTCAGTTGGAAGGGACCTATGAAGATTATCAAAGTCAAACTCCAGGCTCTTCCCCAAAAATCACACCATGTGCCTGAGGGTGCTGAGCAAACACTTCTCAAACTCTGGCAGGCTGTGACCACTTCCTTGGGGAGCTTATTCTGGTGCCTAACTGCCTCTGGATGAAGAACCCAGCCTAAACCTGCCCTTGCTCAGTTTCATGCTGTTCCCTTGGGTCCTGTCACTGGTCACCACAGAGGAGAGACCAGTGTCTGCCCCTTAGGCCCTTCACCATCTTCATAGCCTTCCTTTGGGTGTTTTCTAACGTTGTGGCACCCGAAACTGCACACAGGACTCAAGGTGAGGCTGCAGCAGCTCACAGCAGAGTGGGACGATCACCTCCCTTGACTGCCTGATGCACCCCAGGACACTGCTGGCCCTTCAGGCTGCCAGGGCACACTGTTGACTCATGCTCAACTTGCCATTGACCAGGACTTTCCCACATCCCTTTCCACAGGGCTGTTGTCTGTCCTCTCCTTCCCCAGTCTGTCCATACATCCAAGCTTGCACGATCCCAGGTGCAGAATCTGGCATTCCCTTATTAAACTTCATGCAGTTGGTGATTGCTGATCTCTGTAATTTGTTGAAGTCTCTGCAGGGCTTCTCTGCCTTCAAGGCATGATTGATTTATAAAGGTGAGGCTCAATGCTATCATCAGTGTTATTTGTGTAGAGGGATGACATTGAAAAATACTATCACAATGACTTACTGTCATTTGGTGTGTAACTACTGGCCAGCCTTGAAGTTACACTCATCCAAATGGCTGCATTTAAAACTTTCAGCAGGGGTAATATTAAACCTGATGATCTACGGTTGCATTTGATCATCTTAAATGTCTTTTCCAACATAATGTAAAAGGCAGTTAAGATGATCTCAAAAATACACTTAAAATTCTGGATTCCACAACTTTCATGACATGCTGATAGTGTTGAAGAGAAACAGGGTTCATCCATGTAGGCTGTTTTCAGCCATAATTAGTGTGTGTCTTATGTTTTCTTTTTCTTCCCAAGAAAAGGATTGATAATTTTTTCCAGCCATGATAAGGTTTTTTTAAGTGTGCTAGTATAATAACAATACTTGATGCTGTGGTATTTTTTTTTCTCCATAGGAATATAAAAGGAAGATAGAGGTTATCCAGTTTGATTCTACCTTTTATATAAAAAAAAGAAAGTATGGATGACTTACTCAAATGCAGGTCTTATATGTGAAACTGAATAACCTTTCTATGTGGGGTGGTCTTAGAAGGAGATAAGAAAACTTCTGCTGTTACTGAAATAAGTTATTATTCCTTATTAGGTATCTCTGATTATGGTAGAATTTAATAGACTAATTATCCTCCATTGAAGTTTTGTTTGTAGAATGTAGCTGCCAATCAGAATAAGCTTATTCTTTAACAGTAAGTACCTGTCACATCCACTGAGTATTGAAAACAACATGATCTTCAAAACAGAGGTTTCACACTTAGCACTGTAAAAATGCTTTCTTTTAACTGCAATGAAAAACACTGCAAGTTTTTCTTCATAATCTATGTGACTAAAAATTCTAATTGTAATGATGCCATTGACAGAAACATTTGAGATTTATCAGGTTCTCAGTCTGGTTAATGTGTTTTATGAATGACATTTAATTTTAATTAGTGATGTATGGTATGTAAAGGCAGAGGCTTTACGCAAGTTTTTTACGGTTAGGAAGGTATTTTTTTTCAATCAGACTTGTGATCACTTGAATGTAGAACCCCAGGAAAAAAGGGGCTAATGTCCATGGCTCAAATACCAATAGTCAGATGAAGGTGGAGCCAGTCAAGGATTGTTGGCAAGAACAAGCTGTGAAAAGAACAGGATGTAGCTGCTGAAGGGGGCCCTACAGAGGTCGGCTATCTCTGGGACAAATGTCCTTGTCCTGGAGGTAAGCACAACACAGTAGGGCACAACAGTGAGGGTGAGAAGTGGGTATGGTCTGTTGACCTAAGGTCGACTCAGTAGGGGAGAATTAAGATCACCCAAGACCCTTGAAGCCCTCTGAGCCCTTTCCAGAAAAGTCTAGAAGAACAAACTGCACTTGATAACTGATTTGTATAGAAAGTGAGAAACTTAGCTCCAGGGCAGGGGAAAAACTTGTCTATCAAATGGGACCCTGCACAGTGCTCCCAGGGCCTTGGACACACCATCAGTTGAATCAGCACTGGAGCCAGGATTGGCAATCTTTCATTCTTTCTTCCTTTTCTTCTTTTTCCCTCTCCCTCTCTTTAAACACTCTTACTCTCTTTTCTTTCACCCTACCTCTTATTCAAAATCCACTGCTATGTGTTTATACTAGGAGATAAGGGACTAACATAATAATAATAATGATTTCCATGCCAAATGTATGATTCACTAATAGAACTTTGTAAGATTTTGCAGACCCTCTGACTTGTGTTGTTCCTTTTCAGCCATGAGCATCTATGCATTTGCGTGTTCCCTTCCCTTTAGGGGTGGGGTGTCACAATGAGTAGTTGGTAAGACTTGCATGTTGTCAATATTGATTGTGGATATTATTGTATAACATATCTCTAAAGCTTATGTTATTGATTTGGCTTCTGTAGAAGCTACTCCTTTTTTTATGCTAAGATTTATGCTGGATTAAATGGGGAATAGTTACTGGGCTGTTCTTTATGAGGTTAGCACTGATCCAGCCTTGCTTCCAGCATTGAGTTAACAATTAATATGGGCTAGCTGCCAAAATTTCCTCACTAAAATTAGGAGCAAATGAAAGACAAATTTTTTTCTTAACAGTATCAAAATTATCATCTGAGTCTGTATTTATATACAGAATGAGGCATAGCAAAATTTTTCCTTTATGTTTCTAATGGCCAGAACCTGAAGGCCTCTGAGAGGTTGCTTCATTTAGAGTCTTTCTAGATTGGCATAATATTGAGCATGCATTAAATTGTGCATACTAATATTAAAACCAGAAAAGCTTATCATATTCTAGCTCCATTTTCCTGCCTGGCCTATCAAAAAGTTATGAGCAGTACAGCTCTCTGTTCTGGCTTTGAGCCATGTAGAGATTTGCCTCTATAATCCCCAGCATCCCCTTGGAAAGAAGACTTTCCAATCATTTCCATGCTCATGCTAGCTGCCAGAGGAATATTATGTAGGGAAAGAATGAATAAATGGAGTTGTAATAGAAAAACAAATCTATTGGGTTTTTTCTGCTAGGTGTATACATGTCTACTATTGCAGATGAAAAGATCCCTGAACAAGCAAGGACCGTGTAACAAAGTTGTAGTTGGAAAGATATAGTCTAGAAAACTACTCTGTGGAAAAGAGAGGAAGGAATGAAGATAATTTTAGTAAATTTAGTGAGCCAATTGATGATGTCAGCCACACGCTATTCCTGCTGGGTAAGCATTTGCATGCAACAGCAACTGCCATCAAAACTAGCATATCACAGAACTGGACTCTGACACAGTAGCAGAGTATGAATTAACTTTTCCAAATTTTAAGCCACTAGCATAACACTAGCATAACAGCAAATCTGCTATGAGATTACTTTGCTGTGACTCACTTTCTCCAAGCAGAAGCAGCACGGTATTAAGGAATCTGTTTGAAATTACACGGGGTAATATTGAGTAAGAGAGAGCAAAAGGGAATAATTTTCTTTTGAATTGAGGCATTACATCATAAAAGAATTATATTCTATTTTTTTATATGTATCACTTAAATTAGGGATAAAATTGAATGGCAGGATGTGTTATTTGCATTATCATAAATTTCTTTGGTAATAGTGATTCATCTTGCTAGGCATACTGACTCCAGTGTAGATGAAAGAAACATTTCTCTTTGGCAACAGTAATAATTATGCAGTGGGGTCCATAGTTACTGGCAGCCTATCCCTGCTTAACAAATTGATCATTAAAGCCATCCAGAACAATTACGAAGTATATGTCCTTATATATTATTCTATATTACCCATTGCTGTGTCTAACTACTGTAGATTTTTGTCTAATAAACGTCCATTTAGGAAGAGCTATGAAGGAGACTCCTAGAAACCTTTGAAGTAGCACAACAGACATGTGGCATTGCTCTGCTTGAACAAGGCATTGTCAAGGGTGGCAGCCCAGTGCCCACTGCATTCTCTGCTGGCACACAGCATTCTTCTTATCAAAAAGCAGAGTTCTTTCTGCACATGCTTTAAAGACCTATGGCACCTTCTAAGGCAACAGAAGCTTACCTGTCTGCCTTCACCTGATACTAAATACTTAATTTGTCTGACCAAGAACAGTTGTGCTTTGCTGCAGCACTGGAATGAATTGTCCTCAGTCTAATGAAGTTCTGCATTTGTTGGTAAGAGAAACACACAGAACAAAGCATGTTCTGTGTGCTCGAAGGAAGATTTTAAAGGAAAGGCCCTTTTAAACCTTAGCTATTATAGTTCAATAGGGGAGGTATCCTGCTAATCAAAGGACCTTCTTTGTAGACTCTGACATTGAGGAACACATTTCGTGCAGGCAGCTGGGTGTGCAGCTGCAGGACAGCTGCAGATTGAGCTCTGGCTCTCGGCAGCCCAGAGACAAGAGGCTGTGAACTGCTGACCCTGTGCATAACAAAGGGCCCGGGGACCTGTGGCTCTGGGCAGGTGATGGGCAGGTGACACTCAGGTGGCACTCAGGGGACACTCAGAGACAAGGCAGGAGCCGGTGGCCCTGGCCCCAGACTTTCGAGCGCTTACACAGTGAGGGTATAAAACCTCAGGGTTTCCTTTTCTCCTCCTGGAGGCACCCAGCTCAATCTGTAATTTGTTGCAACAAATAACACAGTTAAATTACTGTAAGGAGCCAGACCTCTGAGACTCTGCTATGGGAAACCTGGCGTTGAGCTGGTAGGGAAACCATGTCCTGAGCGTGCGAGTGTGGGATGTGCAGGCATCAGGAGTGGCACCCATCAGCTCACTGGAGCCCGCTGGGAATGGGCCTCAGTCCCAGCTCAGGTGCTGCTGCTCTGCCTCAGTGGCTCTTGGAGACCAAGACAAGAAACTTTAACACTTGCACTGAGGTTACATAAGAAAGAGACTTGCTGGGTGGGATGTCCTTCTTCGAGTGGCACAGATTTTGTCGGGGAAAGTTCCTTGGAAGTTCATGGCTCTCCAAGAAGCAGAAATGTTTAGATTACTTAATTATTTCTAGCACAGCCAAGAGAGGTAAAATATATCACTAAGAAACTATGGTTTATAAAAACATGCTGTAAAGTAAATTATTCTCTCAAGCAGAGGAATAGTATAGTGAAAGAGACTAACTACACTAGTGGACTTTGAGTTTGCTCAGTGTTGAATTAATTTTTACAAGGATAGTGTTTGTTAATGCTTTATATTGAATCAGGAGGTGTATAATAATGAGTTTTTCTTCCACGTAAACTCAGGAAAGCTACTTAATTTTTGTGTCTCTCAGAAACAGCTCTTAAGAGACAAATCATTGCCACAGCTGCTTTGTTCTAACTGACTCTGGAATGTTTAGGGTCTTTTTTTGCCACTTTTTTTTCTTGTTCTATAAAGTTTTTCACAAAGGCTACCCAATAGGTAAAAGGATTAAGAACATTAATTTATGTCCATAATAGTGAAGGGGAAATTTTTGTAGCTTTGAAAGGAAAATGTTAAGTATTTTACAGAATGGAATACTATTAGCATCTGTACTTTACTTCGTTAGGTTGTTTTTTAATCACTTCAAACCTTTTAGCGTGTAATTTTTGTTTAGTTGAGGAGTTGCTTATTAAGTGGATTCATAATTAGCCATCTTTGTCATGGCCTAATGTGCTAGAGCTTATTATGTTATTTTCCTTTTGGCTATTTCAGGTATGAATACAAGCAAGAGCGAGACAGTGAAAGACCACCCATTAAAACCTTCTAGAAGATCTATGCCATGCCTTGCCCAGAGCCAAACACACCCTCAGAGCCTGAGCAAGCATTCCTCATTTCTGCAGCCAAATCGTGTGCAGCCACAGCTCCAGCCCCAGCCTTTAAGTGCAGGGACATCAACAGCTGCAGTGGATGTAGTGTCAGAACGAGGTAGGAGGTTTTTCTCTTTCAGGAGTTTGTTCCAGCACTGATAAACTCTGATTTATTTAGACATCTACGGTTTGTTGAAGAAATGTTTTTGCACAAAACACCTGCACGTACCATATTAAGAGGTTCTTGAGTGAATCTTTATAATGTTTGTAGTGAGTTTTAAACTAATTTTTATTTTTCTCAATGATGGCATTATTTCCTTCTCACTGAAGAAAGTCTTGCTCATTTATGCTGGAGAAAAGTATGAAGGTTTCTGTAGTATGTCCTAGATGAGAAAGTGATCCTAGATGAGAAAGAAAGAATAAATATTAGGCTTTTGGCAAAAAAAAAGTCTTTATATATGTGAACATATAGGAGGAGATGCATTCATTCATGAACATAGAATCAGGGAAGAGTGGTACGGAAAGAATGAGAACGAAATTCCCTTCAAATTTTAGCTTGTGTGGAATAAGGAACTACTTTTATTTTAGGATTTCTAATTTAACAGATACACATGCCTTATCAGAGAAACTAGTCTAGTTGGAATCCCAATCACTGTGTGTCACCTGTTGCCAGCTATTGCCATCCTCTATTGCCAGATGTGTGTGAATCTTCACAGAATAAATTAACTCATCTGGTAGTAGATTTTGATAAGTCTTTCCTTAATGTTGATAGACACTAGGCACTAATTATTGTTCTAGTGACTTATTTTGAGTTAAACTTCTCTCAGTATAGACTGAAAGTCTTCATTAAAGTGATCTTGCCCTTTTTTCTATTGATAGAAAGTGTTCTTCAAAATTTCAGTCCGGAGTCTTTTATTTGAGTTACTGACAGCTTTAAAAAGTGTTTTTTACGGTAAAGATTTTTTTTACTTACAAGATACATGTGAATGTTAATACAGATATTGCATTTATTCCAGCTAAAGTGATGGAGACTTTGGAAAACAACTTGCTTAAGCTGTCTAATACAGAATACGGTGATCCATTTTTAGGTAAGTTGTTGTCTGAACTGAAATAATGACAAATTAATGATTCTTTGATTACACTCTCACTATTTAGGTGTGGAAAGGCCATACTTACCCTGAACTCCCATTTTTTTTGAAAGAGGAGATGAAGTGTGACTAAAGAAACGTGTGCTGTCATAAATTTCCTGATACTGTCTCATCTTTTAGACTAAAAGTAGGGACTAAAGACAGAAAAGTGTCATATATTCAGTATATCCTTTTCCTGCAAGAATCCTTCATAAAACAATAATTTTGAACAATGTGCTTGAAATTCCTTTAAAGTTGTAATTATTCACTTATTTTTCCTGTATAGTCATGTCATTCACTATTATTGTGGCTGCAGTTCTATTGTTGTTTTTGGTTTTAGATATTTTGTATATTTGCTATAGACATTTACATATAAAAAGCATTACAATTTGTGAAGCAAAAAGAAAAAAAACAGAAGTAATGGAGAAAATAGGCATGTTTGTACTGCTTTACTATCATTTTGATATTGTAATTAAGTCAGAGTAAGTAGGAAAGAAGTTATTCTTAGAATAATCCCATCCTTGTAACTGCAAACTGAATCTGTAAGTACACACATGGGTAGTAATTTACAAGTTCCAAGATGAAGTAGCTGCCATCTATTTTGCCCTTACAGGCACAAAGATATTGCTGCCCCTTGCACAACTGCTATGAAAGATATTTTTGCTCATAGCTGATGAAACATCAAACTAGAAATCATATCTTCATGCTGAATGAAAGATATCTGCTTTCAGAAAGCTAGGTCTGCTCACCTCTCACATGATTTAGCATTGACTTTTCTTGATGCCTAAAATATAGGATAGATAGGAGGGCTTCTCAAGGTTTCCTGAATAGGTAACTACTGGAAATAGTGAAATTGATACTTCTTCAAAACCAGATATTCCAAAATCATGGCACAGACCAAAAATTTGGCCTGAAGATTATGTAGGAAAATTGTGTCTTAGTAAGGTTCCAGTTAAAGCTGCTGCACTTTCCTAGTGTAATTGGTTGGCCAGCATGGATACTAGAAGATGTTACTGTTATAATTTCCTTCTTTTTTATATATCCTGCTCTATTTTTCCCTGACTTGCTTGTGCATACACATGCTGATATTGTTGTGTATTTATATATGTCAGCAGTAATTCTTTCTTGTAGCAAATTATGCTGTTTTTTATTCACATTACTTAGTTTTAACCTGAAAGATACAGCAACTGAGGAAAAGACAGATTGATTCTTTTCAGTTCAAAATCGTATTAAACTTTGGTGTGGATGTTTCTGCTGTTTTGACTACAGCTATGTTCATGGAAGAAAAAGAAAATATATTTAAATAGTTGCCCTTTACTAACTTGATTAATGAATTTGCTCATGTTGAATCAATCCCAAATTACATAAGTGAAATCTTGGAAGTTATTCTGTATTTATAGAAATGTAACTGATTAGGTTATTCAGTTACAAGCAAGAAAGAAAACAGTATTTAAAAATAAATGCCAGAGGTCCGTAGTAAGAATTGCCTTATTTTTTTATCAACATTATCTGTTAAATTCATGAAGAGAAATAAGGGACAGTTAAAAGGTGCATGTAACAAAATGGCCTGTCTGCCTTCAAGATACAGTTTGTTGGTACTTTAGTATTGTGTTTATGTGGGTAAGAATTTATTTCCAAGTCTAAAATTTTCAGTGTTATCCTGAATCCGGATGTGTGTGGGGAGGGGAAATAAAAAAATAAACCTGAAAAAGGAATATTGTAGCTTCAACTTCGATCACCAGATAGGTTAAAACAATGCTTTTGTAGATACTCCAGCAATTTTATGGAATTTGAAAAGTAGGCTGATTAATGGGTATCATTGTCTTAGTGAACATTTTCAAACTACTCTCCTGAGAACATGAAAGAAAGCTGAATTAAGTGAATGTGGTGAATTTTTAATTAGGCAGTGTTGTAGAAATGTAGGCCAAATGGCTTTCTCCTGTTCCTGAATTGCTTGTAGACAAAATTATCTTGTGTGACAGAGATTAACAGGCATCAAATAAAGGACTTCAGTGGAAAGCTTCTCTTTTATTTCAGTTGGCTATAGATGAGGCCATAAATCCGTTGGACAAGCGTAGTTAATGATGTTAATGGATTTATGAAGTAAAAAGATTATACATTACACCTTTGTTAATTACACAGATAAATGGGATCAAGGACATTATGGATTTCTGTTATTTTTCCTCTGTCAGTTTTAGGTGTTAAGTAGTGTTTTAGTTTGAGGAAGTGGTAAATTCAATTAAAATTATAGGCATTGAGCTTCTGTAACATAGAACATGAACTTCGAGGTTTCGGACGTACTCTTTGACTCACTCACTGCCCTCCCACCTCTGATGGGAGACACAGAAGGTGGAGATTACTGGGTAGAAATAAGAGCAAAAGTAACACTCAGTAGCAAGTAAAACATCACTAACTAATTTATTCTTTTTTCAGTTCTGTTTTTTCCCCTAGCTTAGATTAGTTATGAGGATTTGTGCATAATAACTCATCTTTCGTAGCAGGACATGAAATCCTTCCTAGAAAATTAACAATTTTGCTGTGGCAGATACCTTGTATTCTGAATGTATCCTGGATCCAGTTACTACAAAGTTTATATATAAAAAACTCTGTATTTATGTGCCATGCTGCAATACAGTGAAATGACAAATGAAGAGCTGAACCAAAACTAACAATCCAACAAAGAATCATAATAACTGCACGACAAAAACTTTTTTTCAGTGCTCAATTATAGAAGTGTTTGTAAGTCAACTTTGTGATTTTATGATAAATTGAAATGGACATATATATATATATATATATGTATGTATGTATGTATGTATAACCTGTGCAATACATACAATGTTTATATAAAAAGAAGGACTGAAAGTTCACAGAAGGTATGATTCAAGAAAACCAGGTTCAGTTTCTGCTTCAACAGAAATGTGATGTTTCCATTATGCCTTCTATAAGAATTTTTTCATAAGTTTGGAGTCAGTGCCTGCCTAGATAAGGGCTGTGACATCTGTTCTGACTGTGAAGTGAGGTGGCTGAAAAGCTGCATTAGGACAGCTTGTCCTATACCCAGAGTTGTCCAGCTCCCATATCAGAGCTAGTTCACTCCTGCAGAGCTGGTGGTGTGGATGAAGAAGCTGTGTAATCTATTCAGAGGCCCAGGGTGGAGCAGAGAGGAGCAGGTTGCAGCCTCACGGGGCTGTAACCCTGCGGGCAGCCCATGCTAGAGCAGGCTCATGGCAGGACCTGTGGAGACAGGAGCCCGTACTGGAGTGGGTCTGCTGGCAGCACTTGTGATCCCACACCAGGGCAGTCTTTTCCTGGGGGACTGCACCCCGTGTGAGGAAACCACACTGAAGCAGTCCATGAAGGGCTGCAGCCTGTGAGAAGGACTCATGAGAAGCACTCATGCTGGAGCAGTTTATGGAGGACTGTTCTCAATGGAGGAACCCCATGCTCGTGAATTGACTGCAACTCCCATTCCCCATCCTCCTGAGCTGAAGAACTCAGGAGTAAATTTAAGTCCAGGAAGGGAGGGCTAGTGGGAAGGCTTAGCTTTATTTGTCATTATTCTCCTCTGTGCTTACTGGTAATAAATTGAATTTATTTTCCTCAAGGAGTATCTTTTGACCATGCCTGTAATTGGTGAGTGATCTCTCCCTGTCTTTACCTCTACTCATGAGCCTTTTGTTAAAATTTTCCCTTCCCAGTTCTGCTGAGGTGTGGAGTGACAGAGTGTCTGTGGTGGGTACCTGGCATCCAGCTAGGGTCAATCCACCACGGCAGACATGAAAAAAAATTCGGCAAGGTGCTCAAAATTAAAATATGAGAGTAGTTAAGAATGAAGGCAAATGTCCTTTTGGTGTCCTTGTTGTTTGAGGACATGGACATGAACATACATGAGTTCCATCTTCATTTGCAGGTCCCCACTGCAGCAGACTTTCTTTTTTCCACCAGTTATGCTTCTCCATCTCTCTTTTCTTTTATTCTTTATATTGCTTGAGGCTTTGTACAGTCTCAAAATTTTTAAGGTAACTCAAGGTCTTCCATTTATTTGAGCATTAATGTAGGGTTGTTTTTAGCCAACAGGTTGGTTGTCTCCCCAACAGGTCAGATTTTTTTAAATTCTGCTTTTTGGTCCTGCAGTAGAGGAGAAATGGAAAAATGCTTTGTAAACAAGTATTACACTTTTTTCTGATTTGAGCATATTTTTACATTGGCTAAAGGCTTTTTGCCTTACTGAATTATTAACTGCAGTGTAGATTTAACTAAAAGCTAAATACAGCACCTCTGCTCAGCTGACATATTTCAACATATAAACAGTGATCATTGGACATTTTGATAGAGTAGTATTTCAGTGATTAAACCCACGCAGTTTGAATCAGATCAACTTTTTTTAGCTCTGTAAAGAGGAAAATTAATAAAATCCAACTAAACATGCTCAATAAAAAAACCATAAGGGCTTGCAAGTCCACTGGTTTATACAAATGGGACACTCCTAGCTCATGTCTTTCAGCTGTGCCCATCAAAGCACAAATGGGGTGGCATTTATTAACAGCAGCAAAGAAAACAGAATCATACAATGGTTTGGGTAAAAAGCCTGAGCTTCTACAGCAGTATTAATTGTTTGGTTTTTTTTTCTTCCTCATGCTAGTTTGAAAGTAAACCTGCAGGAGAAATGAACCCCAGACAATTAACCTTGAGAGGGATTTCAGGTCAGAGTTACCATTTAATAGAAAGATTACAATAAGTTCAGTGATACAGAAAAGCTGCCTAAAACCCAGAAATTCAGAGTGCAGCCTGGCACCCTGCGGGTCAGGGTGGTGCAGTCCAATTAAGTGGTGGCTGCAGTCCTGTGAAGTGATGGTTGCAGTCTTGTCAAAAGAACTTCCTTGTGGAAGGTCTGGTCCAGCTCTCGCTCCCTGGAGTGCTGGTGCTGGAGGTGTCCGGAGTCCCAGCAGGTCCCAGGTCCCAGCAGGAATGCTCAGTACCTCCCCCAGGGCGGTGAGTTTCACAATGGAATGATGTAATCCTATGGGATATTTTTGGGAGTTCTTGATGGTCACTGCAGCTGCCTGCACTGCTGGTGCTGTTCAGTTCATTCTGGGCCATTAGCAGAGATGGCCCCCTCAGGACGGGTGGGACTGTGCTGCTCCTTCTCTGGAGGGAGTTACCCGGGCTGAGTCACTAGTGTGAAGGAAAAGAAAACACTGCCCTGCCTTGCCCAATTACCTCTTTTGCCTTATTTAACACCCAGCTTGTAGCCTGAGGGGTTGGGTAAGCCCTGGGCATCTACTGTGAAGGACACATCGTTCACACTTTGTCAGAAATGGCAAATAGGGGGGCAGAACACACAGTGTGGTTACACCCCACATTGGCACTCTCCTTCCCCAACCCAGGACACTCCTATGGCTGCCCAATCTCGCTTCCAAAGTCAAGGAGACTAATTGGGATGGTTGGAATTAGAGCTTATCCAAGAAGTACAAGAACAGAGAGCACTGGCAGCTGATCTCCACAGTAACAACCCAAGGGGTTGTCCTAGGCCAGAGAAGACATGATGGAAAATAAAAATGCAGTGAACAGTAGCTTTCCCACAGTGCTGAGGCAGAGAACTTCAGGCAGTCAAGCTTTTCTCATGACACTTTGTGGAGCTGCAGCCAAATTAAGATCCATATTTTAATTTAAAGACGGATACTCATACTGCAAATCTAGTTGTCCATATCATTGCTTTTGGGGTAAGTTAAATTAAAAACATCCTTGAGCAGTACAACTCAAGACACAGGATTCAGGGATGCTATCTTGGCTTGCATTGTGGCAGTCCCACGTGGAAGATGAAACACAAAACCAAATAACAGAGATTGTGGAGGAAAGGATGACAGAAAATAGTGTTACTTTATAGTCAAACATGATATAAAAATGTCATAGAAGCTTAGAAATTGCAGTTATTGAAAAAAGTTTCAGGGACTAAAATCACTGTGCATTTAGTTATCTTTAAGCAAATGTAATTTTGGGTTAGTGGGTGGGAAAATACAGGAAAGAGACTCCCGTTTTTAATTAAAGTAGTGGATACCTTATAACAGAAAAAGCACCTGGTCATAAAAAATAAAAAAGCAGCCAATGCTATTAGTAGCAAAGGTTAGCTGCTGTTATCTTCTCTTAAATGCTTTTTCTAAAATCAACATATTTTGTTCTTTGTTCTTTAAAAAAATTAAAAATAATCAAAAGAAATTTGCAAAAAGTTCAAATTAGGAAATGAAATGAGCCTCCCAAAACACATGTTATGATTTTTCTTTCTAACCTGTTCTGGTATAGAAATATTATACATTCCATTGAACTTTGAGTATAATGATTTATATTAACGGTTTTCTTTTAATGTGTGCTGCAAAAGAGTTAAATGGGAGGACTAGTATCTACAAACTTACAAATTTTAGGAGTTTGTTGACATTAGTGTCCAAAGCTACATGAATGGTAAGAACAATGCACCCTTTTGAAAATAGTTTTGAAATACAAATTGTATGTGTCTCAGTCCTACATTTTTTCAGACATGTGTAATGAATGATTATTCAAGTGGAATGTTTAAGTGCTGAATAATATTCCCCTTTTTTCCTGTATTAATATCATTACATAGTGGGAGAGTGCTTTATGTGCATAAAATAAGTTATCAACTGCTGAAAGATACATTAAGAAGTATCTTTGAATTTTATATAAGGTTTCTTTATAATTATAAATTTCTTTAATTTTAAGGGTTGTTTTGGGTTTTTGTTTTGGGTTTTTGTTTTGCTAAAACAAATTTTGACTCCATTTCGGGCAAAATAGCAGATATCTCTAGGTGAAAGATTTTTTTACAGAAGAGAGATGCTGCAATTTAAAATGTGTGTCCTTGAAAGCATAGAAATGTTTAGCAGGTTAAGTGTGTTGAGCACAGAGGAAAAACTTATTCATAACTTCAAATGATTTAAATAAAAAAAGTTGCAAAAGTTTTGCAAAAGTTTTTTGGTTTTTAGTACTAGGTATACTCATAATGTCTAATCCTCTAAAACTTCCCTCATAGAAATAGACTTCTTATTGTAAATATAGCTTTTCTTTCAGCTTAAATGACCTAGTTTAGGTTTTATAGGCCTGTCTCTTCATTTTATGGGCTCCTATTACAAGCTCTTGATCTTTAGTAAAACTAAGAGCTCATCAAACCTTGGCATAAGTCAAATCTGGAGAGTTGCTAAGTACTGTTTCCTACTTTATATACCTACCACCTGAAACCTTTTTAAACTACCTTCATTTTTGTTGAGCAGAAAGTAAGTTGTATATTAAGTTAAAACATTGTTTAAAATAAATAAAACCCCTGAGTTAGGCACATTGACAATTAAAATGATCTGCTTTGTACATTAAAAAAATCCCATCACAGATTTACCATGGTTAATATCAATGTTAGGAATTAATCAAGGGAACAATTTGTATAATCATTATGTAGTAACAAAATTGAAGAAAAAATAATGCTCAGTAAATGTTCTGGTTTTAATATATTCCATCTCAGAAATGTGAAATGTTTAGGGTGTGTGAGATAATTTTGGGTTTGTTTTTTTTTTTTTTTTAATTTCTGTAGAACTGAGTTTATTTAACTGAACAACTTAATGAAAAATACTTAAATGCTGCAGATGAACTTTTATGAGTTTAAAATCTGTGAAATTCAAGATAGTGGTTCCCACAGCAACCATGACTTTTTTCGTGGCTTCTATTTAGGGTTTCTGAGCTAAATGCTGTTCCTAGTCCATCTGACTTTTCCCTGAGATGGGAACTGAGATTTGTGGGTAAATTTTTTGTCTGAATATGTTTCTTTTTCTGATTTGTCCAAGATAAAATAGTGTGGCAATGATTATCCCATCTTTTTTAACTTTTAACATATTTTTTCAAGACTAGCCATTTTCCAACATTCATTAAAACTTCACAGTCCAGCACTGCGCAGACATTGCCCTTCATTTTACTCCTGCAGGGAGTATAGGGCAAGTATTGTCATGATTCTTTGATGGACAATATGGGTAAGCTCTGAGGAAGGTCCTGCAGCTCTCTTAGGGCACTCAACTAAGTTTTCATAAAAACTTCAGCTGAGCAATTAAAACTAAATCCAGTGACAAAGCGAACGCTTCCTCCACGAAAGCCTTCTACCTTCTACCACCATCAGGTGCACCTATTAAAATGTGTTCTGAAGCACCTACTGCCATATCTTAATGTGCAAATTTTCAAGTGGTGTGTCTGCATGTGTGCAGGGGAATCAGGCATTTCAATTGCTTAAATTTAAAACATTGATTAAACAATTGATTAAATTTAAAACGCGAGATGTTACTCTGGTCTCCAGGGTGTGCTGCCTGTTTGCTGAAACATCTTGAGCCTCAGCAACTCTGACTCAAGCATTGAATATTCATATTACTTTGTTTTTTAAAATTGCTCTAAAGGAGGTTATGAATTTTTTTTTGAATGCTAATAAAAAAAAAACATTTCTACAGACCTCCTGCTAAAAATAGCAGTCGCTTCTAGTTTAAGATAAACATGATAACATTTCAAGTATAAAGATTTAAAAGGAAAAGAAATATGTTATTAAAAAGTGTATGCATAAAATGAATATTCAACTGTGGCTGTAATAATGCTGTTTATTTCTATCCACTATAATCTAAAATGAGCCCATTGTTTTCTTCTGGTTTTCCTTCAGATGTAGGAAAGGACAAAGACACTTACACAGATGATTCTGAACATGGGAATTATGATGCTCGTACAGATCAGTCATTGCTTATTCAAAATAAGCTCACCAGGCAGAAAACAGGACCTCGAACTAAATCTTCTTTAAAGGTAATGGACACAAAATTCTATTAAATTGTATCAACTGTCAGAATGTGCTTAAATATTTTTAAAATGCAATTTTTAAAGCACTACATATGTTGCAGCCTATGTGAATGGGCATCTCATGGTAAGAAATTTAGGTGGCTCCCAAACTGTTGGAAATGATGAAACTTCTAAAATAATTTTAGTTAGTGGTTTTAAATAACTTTTAATTAATCATAAGTAGTTTGTTAAGTCTTAAATCACTTTTAGTTAGCATTTAGCAAAGTTGTCACGAGCTATTGCGGGAACACAACTACATAAAATTACTGAAATTAGTTTTGTTAAACTAAACTTGATATGCTTTCATGAAGAAAGCCTGGTAGAACAGAGGTGTATTGTTGAAATTGGATACAAGGAGTGCAGAATTTATGGATCACAAGGTCATTTTGCAGAAACCAGAAGATAAAGAAGAGACTAAGTGTATGTGCTGGCAGAAAGAGATACTAAAAATATTAAAAATATGGACTAATTAGGATGTGGAAAGAGAACTAAATAAGAAATAGAGGATAGATTATTAGTTAGTGAAAGAGAATAATGTAATTTAGAACTAATGAACACTAATTTCTTTGTTTGCTAAAAATGTATAAATAGGTTAAAACGTTTGGTATCAATTTTTGTTTGGAGGCTGGAATTTTGTTGGCCACACACAGACCTCCTCACCAAGAATAAAGTAATGCCTTGCTTGCTAACACTAAGAAGACAGTGTTAGAGGATTTTATTTATCCTGATGATTTTGGAGGGTGTTAGTAACAATATTATAGTTTGCATGACAGAATCAGTGAATGGAATTCTCTGTACTAAAATCAAGCAAAATTATATAAAATCAAGGATTCTTATGTTTTTTATTGACTCATCTAAGAGGCAGTAGCCTTCTTTCAATAAATTTGTATTGCACAGAATTTAGGATATAGGATTCTGAGCATGGAGTGGAATTCATGTTACCTGGGAGGCCTCAGAAATTCTGACAATATAGAAGAACTATGTTCATGTAGCTAATGGTCAGTCAAGAGTGATCTGGGTAGAGTATAAAGCCCTTCTTCTAAGCAGTATCAAAATGATATCTAGACACATTGAATGAAAGATAAAACTCACTTATGTACAGGTGAGTGTAGGAGTATTTTCAGCTAAAGCACTGGAAAAGCCATCTCATCTCATCTCACCAGATAAATCTGGCATGCTATCTTGCTTAGTCATTAGATAATTATACTATTCATCACAATGCATTTTCTCCAGCAGTTAACCCACTATAATGTCAAAAAATTATGATGGATTTTCTGTTCAAACCATGTATCTCTTTTTAGTCATACTTTCAACTATGAGACCCTTAATTCTCCTTTCCTTTAAACATAATTGCTTGCATACATCTGACAAATGACTTAACCTCAAGAAGTTCTGGATAATTTTCTTCTTCACACACTGGAAATAGTGAATTCTGCAGCACAGGATTTTTTTACTGTAGGCATCAGTAATCCTGTACTACAAATCTAGTAATGCTTGAATTACTGTAAGCTTCTGTGCTTATGCTATGCTCTTCAGGAGACCATTATAGAGTTCTTTCATGGATTGTACATGTGGCACTTTGTGATTTTAGCATTGAATGTATACTTCATGAGTCCTACAACAGCTCTAATGCCTGTCACACTCATCATCATTACTACAGTGTTCTGGAGCATAGGTAGATGTGACCTCTGAGACTTCATTCCATAGGATGCTTCTAGAAAAAAAAACTTTTAGAGTAGTAGCTATCTAATAATTTTTAAATAAGCTTACAGGTAATTGTATTTACAGATTGGAAATCTGTGGCATGAAAATGAAACTTCAGGAATGACATATATTATATGTATGTCATATATATAACCTTTCCTGGGTTACATTTTAATCTAAACTGTTGCAATGAGAACTTCTTGTATTTAAGTATTTTTTTGTCTGTTTCTGCAAGACTAGCTGAACAAAGAAAAATAATAATGGATGTTCTTGTTTGATTTTGTTGATTAAGTAGACAAAGCCTTTTATGTTAATTGTGGCCAAAAAGTCAGAAAAACAATGTGGAGTCTGTAGAATTTAGATCATATTACTGAGCACTAAATAGTTTTAATAACAGGTAAAGCTGCTGCCAAAACAATCTAGTAAAAGATGCTATGCTGTCTGTCTAGTAACAGGGGTTTCACTGCACTAAAGCAAAATACCTTTTTTTGTATTTCCATGTGAAATATAAAATAACTACTCGTATTTTTTTCCAAGCCCTGCAATCAGGATGGTTATGAAGTTCATAGTCAGCCAGTAAGCTTTCTTTCAAAGTTTAAAGAGGAGTTTTATATTTGTATTAAGTTTAAACAAAAAACCACTTTTTATGTCTCAGTCTTTGTATGTACTGACCTACTGAACAAATGGCTTGAGAGTTTAAAAACAGTCTTCTCAAGGTGCATCTGGCTTTTAACTTTGACAATTCCTTTTATCACAGCAACTACTCTGGAAACTTCCTTCTGCATTTAGAAGGACTGTTTTTGCAAATGAGGTGTCTTGGTTTAACCCCAGCTGGGTTAAACCCAAATTCAAAACACAGCCCTGAACCAGTTACTGTGAAGAAACTGAACTCTATCCCAGCCAAAGCCAGCACCTGAAGCAACCAAGCAGGATTCTCCTTCCTTTATCTTTTCCTGCTTCCACAGGAAAAAGGCAAGGGAAATTCAGATTAGTCTTACATTAGAAAGGAACACTACTGTTTTGCCTTTGGATTATTGTAGAAGTCTTTGTGGCAATTAGTTTAAAAAAACTGTAGGGAAATTTCTTCCCAAAATTAATATAAAAGTAGCCAAAGAAGGCTTCTAATTCTTTCTGAGACTGCTGAAAACACAGAATACTGCAGTACAGCTTTACAGATGGTAAGTACTCTCACATATTTGAAATGTAAACTGATCTGTCACCATAAAAAGTCTCCTCAGTCTGACCAGATAATGAGAATGAGAAACACTGCATTGACCAGCAGTACAAAGATAAAATCATATTCTTTTTATCTTCTTTTTAATGTTTCTAATTTTGGCTTGTTTTGGAAGGGTTGTTGTACACTTGAGAGACTCAGGGGAAAATTGCTAAAAAATTTGTTTGCAATTACTTCTTGGTGCCATTATCTTTCTCAGCAGTAAGCTGCTTGAATACTTCAGCAGTAGTGAACGTGTCTTGCTGAGATGATGAGAGCCAATACACTTTTTTTTTGCAGGAATTGTTTAGTTTTTCAGATTACATGCATGATACCTCCATAACCTTGCTGCCACATTTTAAAGCTTTAGAAAATCAGGTAATTTTCTTATAGCAACCAGATGCCAGTGTATTCATCTACTTTTCTTGTTTCCATGATTATGAGTTATAACTGGTAGTTCCCTATAGTGTAGGTTGGTATCATTTCAGAATCCACAGATTTCATATTGAAAAATTGTGAGTTGCTCAGACCCATGAAAAAGCTGTCATTGTTATCCATCTCTGCCAACTTGTCATCACCAGCTGCTCTTGAAAGTGCATAGAAAGCACAACTTCATGTATGTGATTCTGCCAAGGGGTCTCACAAGGGAGAATGAGGCCAACAGGTTGAGCAAAAATGAGTAATATCTGCTGTGCAAGGGAAGTGTAGAAAATGAGAAGGTCCCTGAGTGTAAGGCTGATAGTTGAAATGTTCTAGTTTCCTTAGGAAAGGGAAGCAGGCTTAAACAGACTTTATCACTTGAGTGGAAGGCAAAGTTTTTCCAGAGAAGTGGCAAAATCAGTAGCAGCCAATTCTTTACCTATTGCTATTATGTGTATAGTAGCAAGATAGGAATATTTGAGAAACTGCACTTCCATTTCCTTCTGTTCACTACATCACTGTTACTCTCTTTGATCTTATAAATTTTTTATGTAGGTAGTGCATTTTGCTATCTGGGGAGGTAAAGAAAGGATTTTTAGAACAAGGTTCATATTATTATCACTGTGGATTCAGGAACTATGAAGAAATGCTACCTATACAACAGCCTAATTTACTGCCTTTTTCTGGTAGTCCAGAAATGCAGTCTAATAACACAGGAGTAAATAAAGCCTAAAAGCAATGATAACAGATAAAATCATTATCCCAGAATGGAAGGATGTAGTAAAGTGCCACAAAAGTTGACTTCATGCTTGTGCTTTTAGTGCTTGGCTCTCATCTCCTGTGAGATTTTGTTTAAAAAAAAAAAAAAAAAAAAGCCAAAAAGAGCTCAGTAAATATTTCAGGAAATGCAGGGTAAGTAGCAAGTAATTTTAACCTGAGGATGAAAATGTTTGAAAATAAACATGTAAAGAAAAATTTTCAGTGGTTATGTTAGTATGCTTCTTAAGACCTCCCTATTGGACCTCAAGAGCAAATAGAAGAGGTTAAATATTAAAAAGCCTCCTCCTGTCTCCAAACATCCTCCATTGCTGCTCCCTCATATGCTAATATTGAACAGATTTCATTTAAAAATTTTGCATATCACTAAACCCACTCCTTTCCTGAAGTCAAATATGTTTTTCATAATATATACAAATGCATTTTTCGTGCTTACTCTTTAAGTCTGAGTAGAATATAAATGGAAGAATGTCCTCTGTGAAGAAGCTAAAATAATTGCTAATCCTTTACTTTACTCCTAAAAAATTAAACTGCAGTTTAATAGGAAGGTCAGATATTTCTGGAAGTCTTTGTCTCCATAGAAAAAAGCTTAGTTCTGCACAGCAGTATAGTCTCACAGAAATATGATAGCATGGGTAATTATGGCAGCCTGTCATGTTGTCTTTGATGCCCAATATAGTTTGGATGTCTTTGCATATGCAAATATGTCCCAAATTTTCTTTCCTAGATTATTTGCACAAGAAGAACGCTAAACGAATATACACTTAAAATCATCAATATATTTTTGAAATTAAGTAATTGAAAAGATGATTCTAATAAATCTGTTTGTGGTTTATCCAGTCCTACAAACACAAAATTATGAAGTGTAACTTAGATGTGTGCTTAGAAAATTTCACATAAAGCATGCCTTAGATTATTCTTAATCAGAGTATGTTTTTAGAATGTAAAAAATAGGTCTAGTCCTATGTAAAAACACTTCACAGCTAATTCCCTATAACTTAAGAAGTCTGTAAACTAATTGAGGTCCCAGCTTGGATTTCTAGACATCCTGAAACAAAGCAAGCGTTACTTTGGTATCCTACTTTTGTTCATGGGTGTAAATCCACTGTATTTAGCATCAGAGATGTATTTATTTCCAGAAAATACTGAAGGTATAAGTTGAATCATAAGCTCTGAATGTGGACACCAACCACTTAACTGGTGGCATCCTTTGGCATGGGTATTACTGAAGATGTTAATGCCAAGTTCATGGTAAGTATTAGGAAGAATTAGTAATCTAAATTAATAAGGTGGTTTTCATGAATCAGCCCGTAATCTTTCAACCTATTAGCATCTTATGGAGAACAATAAATTATATTGGAAGAAAGTTCTCTTTTATTAGAGAGAACCATTCCTCTCAGAGGCAGAACAGGAAAGCTGTTCATGTAGATTTTTCAGTTTCAGGTGGTTGCCATGCTGAAGAAGTTAACAGATCAGACTTTACCTCTGTCAAAACTCCAGCCCTAGTTCTTCAAATTGTTTCCATGGCTACTTTTGCTTACACATGACTTAATAGCCCTAAATTAATCCATTATTATCTCTGAAAGTATCTACTATGAGAGTAGTAGATGAAACCATTTTTTAGATATATTCTAAAGCAACTAACAAAGTAAATCTGCAGCAAACTACTAAGAGATGTTGGGAAAATAAAGTCGTCAGCCTCTGTGTTTATGTGCACAGATTTATAAATATGTAGAAATCATGTTAATTCTCCTTGCCATCTCTGGAAAATTTCAGGAAACTGTTAAGCAAATAATAAAATATAGCAATTAAAAGTCTCGTTCCCAGCTTTTCATTTAACATTTATGTGAAAAATAATGCTTATGAAAATTTTATATGTGAGACAAACGAGTTATACCTTTTCTTTCATGTCAGACTTGGTTTACTGGATGTTGATAGTATGTTAGAATAAATTCATTTATTAAAACAGAGATGTATAATCTAATAATGCAACATTTCCAAGGCTAAATTCATACTGAAGTACTTTTATTATGTTTCCTGAATAAAATTACCCTTCGTCACTATTTCAGCCACAGTCAATAATGACATGCATTTAAGCAGACTTCAGGTTGATCAATCAAATAGTTGAATTAAAGAATCACAGGTTAGAATGTCAGTTGTCTATAGTTTTCACTGTACAAAACAATGCCAACAAAATTTAAGATTCCTCAAATGGCTATTTAACTCATCCCCTAGGATAAATAATGCAACAAAAACTGCTGAAGGCTGTTTCCAAAAATTGGTCAGTTGTCAGAAAAATAGGGATTAACATTGCAAGCTTAAAAGGGCAAAGGGTCTCTGTATTGTGAAGATGAATGCATGGGATTTTATCTTTTGCTTTGACTTGAATGCTGTTAAGTGTGGCTGAATATTGAAATCTCACATCAGTCTACAAAATAGTTAATATTTTATATTATTAATATAGTAAAATATGATAGTATCCTATTGCAATATACAGCATATGCATAGTAGAGTATTAGTATATTTTTACATAATAATATTTCATCTACATTGATATTTTATGTTAATAGTCATGTCTGACTAGCTAATTGTCAAGTTTAGTAAGAAAGTCTGTTGTAAGAGGAGTGTACATGTTTGGGGAAAGAAGAATAGTGATTGCTTTAAACACAGTGATTTTTCATTTATATAATATACCTTAGGGGTACAGTAAATTAAGGGGATATCAAAGACAAAAAGTTTCATCAATTTTATTAAAGTGATGATAAGTTTCTACACTGCTTAAGAAACTATACATATTTCATTGTAGAATTACAGCCATGAAACATCAAATAAAGCAAATTTGTTCTGAATTCAAAACAAAGAACAGCAAGCAGTTCTCCCAGAAATGATCTGTGGACATCCTTATCAGAGGTCTTCTGAGTTTTAGAAGATTATATGGATTTGGGGGCTGCTGGACAATGTTGTAGCAAGTTACTGAATACAGAATAGAAATCTGGCATTGAGCTGGCATTGGAGCTGACATTGGCTGAACACTGAGCAGGTGGTAGAGGGAAGTAGCCCATTTCTTAATGACATGCTCTCTCCTAGCACCTTTAATGTATAAACAAATTAGAACCTTTCACAGTGGTTTGAATGTACTTGTATTTAGCTGTTGCACAGTTTAAGCTGCAAATATTTGAGCAATTTTCTTAAAATTCATTAAAATTTAAATATCTATAGAGATGTTGTTAGCCTTTAAGCCTTGCTGTTATGTTAGTTTTGAGGAGAGTTGTCAGTGGTGGAATGAAGGTGAAATAAATGTTTACAACATATACATTGTACCTATGTGTGGTTCTCATTAACCTGTAAATTTACCTAGGTAGTGTATTATTCACTATCTTAAACTTTTACCAGTATAAGGTGGAAAACAAAGAAAACATACTACTAAATTAGGATACAGTGAATTACCATGTAATTTACTCTTACATTAATCCAAAATTTGCTCCTGTTTTGAGAATGGTTTCAACTCACTCTTTAGAAATATTTGTTTCCATGTATGGTCTGAAAAAATGATAAAAGTTTAATTTACAGATCAGAACAGTAGTGAGACATAAATGAAGTTGAAATAATTAAAATTACTGTGAACTGTGCTACTTAAATTAAGTGGAGGGAGAAAGATCCAGTAAACCAGATGTTCCTGCTTTATAAAAAGAGCATTGCTAATAAATTAGAATCTGAAAAATAGTTTATTGAAAAATCCCTCCATGTTGGCTAAATCCAAGGAAGTTCTTTTTATACATTTGAATGAAAAATATAAACTTTTTATTTTATAGCTTTGCTAAATATTTGCATTGTACTTCCACCTTTTTTTTTTTTGCTTGAGCCAAAACTCCTTTTTCTAGCACAAATTGATCAATGTGTTTTGCCTTGTGTAAACTTCAGTTGAATTATAGTGGCAGTATTTTGAATTTTACACTTTCAGACTTCAAAGCAGCGTGTCATGTGATTTGTTATACTAACCACAACTATGCAACCAAAACTGTTGACACATAATAAAAACAAGAAACTGCAGCAGATCTGTAGTATCAAAGCCTCAGGTAATAGTTTACTCTGATGCAAACCAGTGTATTATAATTCTGCATAATGAACAAGCTTGAGTGGTGGTACCTCACAGCCTCACAGTTGAAGGTCTTCTGTTTAAAGACTTCGAAAGAAAAAGGTTAAGTTAAATTGTTGAGTTTACTATCTGAAGTATATTGCAATACTCTAAAAAGATTTTTTCAAAACAAACGAGTTTTCGTGTGTGTGTAAATGTAAGAAAGCTTAACAGATGGATACTGTTTCAGAAAATCTGGAGGAGTAAGGTGGTGGAGAGGATGGAGGGGATAAGAGAATGTTGATTAGTCCTTTTATACACATTTTTCAGGTGAAACAGGAAATCTTAAACAGAATAGTGGAGAGTAAGGTCTTTGCGCAAAATATTTCCTCTGATGCTTTTCTCCTTTTCTGATCCTTTTCTCTGCTGAAAAAGGTGAAAGAATGAATTAATGTATTAGTCCAAACCAACAGATAAATAATAAATGATCTGTGCTTGAATGCCCACTGTACTAACAGCTAATTCCTTGCGCTGGGTATAGATAATATACCCTGACTTATATGTTTAATTGAAATTACTGCTCCCTGTTGTCCTTTCATATTATATAGCTCCTTCAGATCAACTGAAAAAACCCAACTAAATCATCCATACAAATCAACCATATAAATTCTTCTACTGGTACTTAATTACTTAAGTAATTACTATATTTCTGCTAATATAGGTGGTCAGCATTGCTTGTGAATAGCAGAAAAGTGAAACTAATGGTGCCAGTAGCATTAAAGTGAATCAGTCATTAAATCAGTGTAATATAGGCCAGGTTCACTGCATGAATGTATTAAGTGGCTTCACTATTGCACTTCTTAACCTGTGGGGGTTATTCTCTGAAAGTGGTCTGGGATAAACAGGGATAGAAGATTTCTTTCTGCTGTCTTCACTGCTCATTATGTCTTTAACACTGACTGCAAATAATTCTGCTTGATGCTGATGAATATGAGGTCATATTTGGATACTGTCATTAATCTGAGAAATAAAGCGTGTTTTTCTAAGACTGAAGAAAATCAGATGTTTCAGAAATGAGGAAAGAAAGACTACAAATAATAGTCCAAAGAAAGGTAGTAGAAGTGTATTACAAAAGGTGGATATGATTTGCAGCATGCCTGTACAGAAATTGCGTGAGCAGAAAATGTTTTAGAGAATTTCCAGATCTCCCCTTTGGGGGAGTTTTGGCCAGGCTTTTTGTATCTGATTGTGCCTGCTTCATGAACCATAAAAGCAGCCCTGGTCTGGTTTTATAAAATTCTTGTGCAGGAATCCTTCATTGTTGAAGAGCAGATTCATTGCTCATGTCTTGAACCTGAAAAAGTTTGTGTTTTAAAAACTTGCATATTCAAACTTGCAGTTTTGAACCTTCAGTCTACTACCTCACCTTCAAACCTCTGCATCTTATGGATTTAGATCATTAAATCTATAACATTATAAAAATAATAAAAAATAATGGTTTTACTACCATTCCCATTCAGAATTCTTAGAAGGGGTGACAGACCCTATATTCAGTGCATAACAGTCTTGGTTGACACTTTCTACTACCATAATTTGGATTTAAGATATTATTTGTCTGAACATGAAGAAAGATATTGAGGTGCTGGAGAGTGTTCTAAGAGGGATCCAGGGCACAAGTCTTTATGGAGTGTCTGAGGAAGCTGGAGTTATTATTTTGGAGAAGAAGAAGCTCAGGTGGAGTGTTACTGCTCTCTACAACTACCTGAAAGGAGGTTTTAGCCACATGAAGGTCAGCCTCCAAGTAACAAGTGACAGATAAAACATCCTCAAGTTAAACCAGGATGTGTTTAGATCAGCTGTTAGGGCAAATTTCTTCACTGAAAGGGTGGGCAAGCATTGGCTGCACAGGGAAGTGGTGGAATCACCATCCCTGGAGGTATTTAGAAGATGTGTAATGTGACCCTCGGGGACATGGTGTAGTGGTGGGTTTGGCAGGGCTGGGTTAATGGTTGGACTCAATGATCTTAAAGGTCTGCAATTCTAAATTGAAGTTTAATGTACTTAAATAGTGCTCCCAGGTGTAAGATGATGCACTCCTTTGTAACAGTAGATGGCCTGAGACAGACTGTTGTTGGTTTTTATTTTGGGAGTTAAAAAAGCAGAGAAAGGGGAAGAATCTTGTTAGAATGCTTTAGGTTTTGCAGACTGAGGAGTTCTCAGAAGCACTAAATGTGTAGAAAGCTGTCAGTGAGAGATGTAGGCGTAAGAAAAACATTTCACATAGAAACAAGTGAGCTGGTATCCAGCATTTATAATGCTGATATCATGCACTGATACATGGTTCTATTTATGAACAGAGAGTGTCCCTATTAGGTATAACTTTGAGTATTGTAAATTTCACATCTAAATAATCCAAGTAGGATTTATTTCTAAGACCAGCATCCCACTGTTCAGAAGACACAGCATTCATAAACATTTGGACCCATTTATGATGGGTGTAATGCATACTACTTGAAACTAACATTCTTCTGGACAGTTTGTGTTTAAATGAGTGCTGCATTCTCCAGAAGATGATGCTAGTTTCTCAGTTTACCTCTTCAGGACCTGGGGGTGCTGGCCAGCAGCTGGCTGAACATGAGCCAGCCGTGTGCCCAGGTGGCCAAGAAGGCCAATGGCATCCTGGCCTGTGTCAGGAGTAGAGCAGGGCTGTGATTGTCCCTCTGTGCTCTGCAGGGGTGAGGGCACACATTGAGTGTTGTATCCAGTTCTGGGCCTCTCCTTGCAAGAGAGACACTGAGGTGCTGGAGTGTGTCCAGAGAAGGGCAGTGGAGCTCTAGAGAGATTAAGTCTTATGAGGAGTGGCTGGGGGTACTGGAGTTGTTCAGTCAGAAGAGGAGCCTCAGAGGAGTCCTTACTTCTCTCTAAAGCTACCTGAAATGAGATTGAAGCAAGATGGGGATCAGCCTCTTCTACCAGTCAACAGGACAAGAGGAAATGACCTCAAATTGCACCAGGGGACACTCAGATTGGACATAAGGAAGAATTTTTTCGCTGAAAGGATGGTTAAGCATTGGAACAGGCTGCCCTGGGAGGTGGTAGAGTCACCATCTCTGGAAGTGTTCAAGACATGACTGGATGTGGCACTTAGTTCTATTATTTAGTTGTCACAAGGTGGTGTTTGGTTGGACTCAGTGATCTTGGAGGTCCCTCCTAACCTCATGATTCTATGATTCTGTCACCAGTTGGTTTGGTCTCTGTTCTGAATCATGCAAAGCACAGAATGCAAAAATAGCTCATTAGCAGCAGCAGCATGGAAAGCAGGGTTTTCCATATCAAGGTCAGGTAGTTCCTTGTGTTTGCAAGCATGGTGGGAAGGAACTAGTCAAGATTTAAACATTGCTAAGATGGCATTGAAAAAGCACTTCAACTAGACTATACATGCAGACATTCCAATCAATAGCATTCCTTTTTAAAATTTTTTAGAAAATTTTTTTAGAAAATTTTTTAGAATTAAAATAGAAATTTTATTTCTGTCCTGGAAAAAATACAAGTATGTTTGTTCTATAAAAATTGCACAGGTACAAAGCTGAGAAAATTGCTTTAATTGACTTGCCTTTATTTTTTGTTTTTAATTCCCACTTGAAAGTAGGGATTAACAAAAGTTCATATTTAATACAAACCACACAGGAATTTTAAGGTTTTTGCACAGCTAAAATAACTGGAACATGGGTTCTGTGAAGCTATTTTATTTTGTTTTGTTCTAATTAATTTGAAATCCTGAGAAATTGATGCATATCACTTCTTTGTTTTTCTGAATCTGTTGCATATTCATCCTCCAGATATGTGGATATTTCCATGGTTTAGGAAGTGCTGTGTTATGTACAGTTCATGATGGGGCTCTTCATCTTTATAGATGCCATATTTAGAGCATTTTTCTTTTATGTTTGCTAGAGTGATGCCATGGCATCATCAGGACTCTTCTTCAAAGATGGCAAAAAGCGCATTGACTACATCTTGGTCTACAAGAAATCAAGTCCACAGGTGGAAAAAAGAAGCACATTTGAGAAGAATTTGAGAGCAGAAGGGCTGATGTTAGAACGGGAGGTGAGTCCTGTAGACAAAATTCCAAGTCTTTCCAGTCAGGCTGTTCCCATCATCTCCCTGACTGTATTAAACTAATAAGAATAATAGTTTGATAGTGTGTGTTTGAAATGATTTGGGGATACATGCTTGTACACAGAAGTGTAGTGCAGCACAAAGGGAAAAGTTCCAGCTTCTTATGCTTGCAGAACAGAAGAAGCTTCAGTAACCCATGTTGTTGCTTTAATATATAACTTGAATTTCTTTCAGCAGAATGCCTGATGTTAAATGTCTGTTTTTCAAGGGGTTAAGGTTGTCACTACTCTGGTTAATCCATGGGTAGTAATAGTAGTATTAATATAAAAATGAAAGGAAATTGAGCCAGGGAAACAGCCTTGGATTTTTGCTGTCTCATGAATTGCCTACAGAACAGGTATATATTTAGTCTATTCTGATGTAAGCTCCTATTGTTTATGTATCTTTTGTCTTGATTTTTCATCTCAGTAGAATTGTAATACATGTTCTGTGTTTAAGCAATGAGCTTGCAAGATATAGCTCCCAATATAGCATGTTGAATATTCATAAATAACTAACCTGACTAAAATTTGGTTTTAAGGCTTTTAAGCGTTGTGACAGTATAGAAGTAAAAATATCTGGTTTTGCACCAATTTAAATAAAAAGTAAAATCTTATCTTTTTTCAGTTCAGAATTATTGACATTCAGAAACAAATGGTTTTGTAAGATCTGAAATGTTTTGTTTTCCACCAGTATTTTATCTACATCTTTTGAGAAAGTAAAATATTTGAGGTAGTGGTATGGAACTGTGATATGACTATGGAACTGGTAGGTAAAATTGTAAACATTTTAAGTGTTATTAACCCTTTAACTACATTTTCTTTTACCTTTACTTACCAAACCTTGCAAACTCAAGTTTTTGGAGGCTTTAATCAGACTCAACTCAAATATCAAAATCTAGTTATAAAAGCTCAAGCAAATACATCTGAGAGAAGGGTGGGGAACTGAAGTGCTCATAAGAGAAGGTGAATACAGAAATCTGTAAGGCTGAAACTGTTGTTTTATGTACAAATAAATTAGTGATGAAAAACATCTGTGTAGAGTGCACATTGTAATTTTAACAAGAAACTGTCTCGGTTCATACACATTTAAAAGTTCCCAGCAGATAATTCAATTACTGAACCATTCCCTTGAGTTACCATTTTGGCAGAGTGCAACCTGGAGCCTTCTCTCATCTGTTCTCATGTCCCTAGCAGCTGACCACACTTCTCCTTTAATGGGAGACACACAGAATGGTCTTCAGTCTGCTTATCTAAGGTGGTTTTTTGGAGGCTTAAAATTAATTCCGTGTAAAATTTATTCCATGTGAAAAGGTGCTGCATGAAGTCTTTACTTAGGTTCATGACCAAAGATCTTTCCCTTCAGATTCCTTTTGTCCCACTAGTCTACACATACTGCAGAGTTTGTAAGGAAAAAAGTTTACTGATTTTCCTTTGTCTAAGAGAGCACTGATTTTCAGAGTTGCATGCCCAATTCAGGCCTAAAATCAGAATTTGACCCTGAAGAATGCTTCCGGAAGGGTGGTTGCTATAGGTTTAAATTATTAATATGTATTTGCATGTTACTGCTCTTTACAGCCAGCTGTTACCAACAGTGATATCATGTTTGTTAAAATTCACTGTCCGTGGGAGACACTGTGCAAATATGCAGAAAGAATGAACATCAGGATGCCTTTCAGGTATTGTGGAAACTATTTTAAGAAACCTATCATTTAGTGTTTAATATTGAAAGTTCATCCCTTACTTAAATCTAAAATGAAGCCTTTACTGCTCTGTAGCCAGGCATGCTCATATTTATTTTAGTGATGTGATAGGGAGAGAGGAGAAACAAATAATAAGTCCTGTTCTTTCCTCATTTTTACACAGTACTCTGTGTTACTTGTTTTCAAACTTGCCTTCTAAATCAAATGGAGCATATGTCTTTTAGAAAACAGTAGTTCACACATTGTTTTGGATGTTCTTGGCAGTTTCAGATATTTGCCATCTGAGCTCGAGTATCCTCCATGATTTTAGGGGTTTTCTGGAGTCTTACTGAAAGGCAAGTGAAATGACAGAAAAATCTAGTGTCTTCCATGTCTCCAATATAACACCTATTGTTACAATTTCAGTACAATGAGGTCCAGTAGCTTTCTTTAGGCAGAATAATGGACTGAACTGAGCTCCTTGTCTGAATGCAAAACAAGTTCTATCATATGTTTTTGCAATAATTATTTGTTATTCATTTGTGGGACAGGTTAATATTTCCTGCAACAATGCATACGTCTGTAAAGGAGAAAATGTGCCTTTTCAAATTGTTTAATAATGTTCTTAGAGAGAGAGAAGAGCATATACTGTGCTGCAAACCTCCCCATGAGTTGAAGTGCCAAGTGCTCAATTTTTTATGCTGTGGCAGTGTGGCTCTCATGCATTGGTCCTAAGACAGAAACAGTGACTGTGAAGCATCCATTGCTCAAATCTTGCTCCACATTCCTACTTCTGTAATGAGTTTTCACATCATCCCATTAAGCCTTCAAAGGCCTTTCCATAAAAAAATGTTTTCTGTAACAGTCATCTTCCATATGTTTAATAATATTATTATAGCTTTATTTGAGCTTATCTACTTCAAAAAATACTTGTCAGTGTATTAAATATAGAAGTGGTTATTTAGGGGTATACACACATAAATAATCTAAATGCTAATTAAAAATTATTTTTTCTTACTTTTGATACATTCATTCACAAAATTGTGTTTTAGCAGTGGTTTGAATTGTTCATAATTTTAGTTACTTCATACATCTATAGTGCTCTCAGAACAAAATAGGATGGCTTTTTCAATCCTAATTTATTTGGAAGGCATTCTAAGTCATGTTTGTTTGTTATATTATTAAATGACATGTAAATATATTCTCTTTAGTATTTCCCCAAAGTGTCTTTATGCCTGGACTCTTACTTTAGCTTCTTTTTATCCAATTCATTTCAGTAAACCAAAATTAGATAAAATACTAAATTTTGCAATTTCACCTTTTTGGTAGTTCTGCTGTACAGTGAAATACATATATTTGGGAACAAATTTTTCCACCTCTACATCCATAATAGAACTGTGAGAAATAGTAAATTGGTCAACATTTCTATTATCTTTAAAAAGATTTTAATAGGAATTTAAATGATATTGCAGTCTAAAACTTGTGTGAATATTTCAGTATATTTCTTGAATTTCTGTACCTTTTAAAACAGAAGACCCAACACAATTCTGTTATGAACACAAACTGGATGTAGCAGAATTGAAGAATGGTCTGCCCTGCTTTGCCAGCAGCCTTTCTTAAGTGTCCCCTCCAGGAGATTAGCAGTTTTTCATTATACCTTTTCTGTTTATAGAAGGCTGTGCTTTAGAAACTTGCTGAGACATCCTGTGACCACACACTTTATAATTTAATTACATATTCTGTTGAAAGCACTTGTGTTTGAAGTGTTGAACTGGCTTTTTTTCATGAAGCACCTGGATGGTGTATATTGTTTTCCTGAGGTAACCATTCAACGGACAAAGGAACCTCCAATGATAAAATTCTCCCACAGTTAGTGATTACTCAGTGAACTAGAGTATCTTCCTCCCAAAAAGTTTTAGGTCATCCTTAGGTAGATCTAAGTAGGCCTAAGAGGAGAAGAAAGTTGGACTTCATGATCTTTGTGTGTCTCTTCTTACTTGAGATATTCTGTAATTCTTAAAAGCAAATTATTTCTCATAGGCTTTATCTGTTTTATCAGTGGTTTCTGACTGGTTCTAGTATATAGTTAAAGATGACAGATAACCTTCCCTGCAGTGTTTAAATGCAATATACCTGGTTGCTCTTGCACAGTCTTGCAAAATTTTGACTTTTAGTTATGGTCGCTAAAATATACCATATGTCAATATCATATGTGAATAACACATGAAGAATTAAATTCCTACGTTTTAGTTTCATTTTGCTCAATCCAGGAATCTAAACAAAATCAACAGAATTGTTATCACACAGGTTACTTCTCTCTGTTTCTGAAAAGTAAAAATACTGCTGAGATTCACTCACAACCCCAGAACTGTTTTAGCATGGCATTATATCAAAATGTGTTGGCAGATATATAATATGTATCATATATGTAATATAGATGGAATCTCAGCGTTTCAATTGCAGAAGGAAATTTTTCTAAAATTTCAATAGTGTGTAGTAATCATTATTGTCTTGTATATAAGGCTGACTTTGCAGTGCTACTTTATTTGGAAGCATATGTATATGGTTTCAAAGAGGTTTTGTGAAAGCATCAAAGTTAGATCATGACTGAATTACAATTTTTAACTTTTATAGGTATTTTTGTTAAGTATATGGTGTGTCAGTAGAAATACAACTACTATATGTTTCCAGAACTGAGACAAAGTTTTAATTTTGTCTACAAGTATCTTGCAACACATAATTATTAATGTTCGTAATTAATAAATTATTTATATCTGTAACTTAGCTGACCTCCATCTATGCAAAACAGCTAAGGGTTACTAAAGGGACTTAAAGAAGGGTTTTGTTAAAAAAATGTCTGAAAACCCTTTAATAACCCTTCATTGCTTCATTTACAATTCTGCTAGCAGTACCACGTGTCAGGCTGCCAACAGTCTGCAGATTGGTAGATAGAGAATTTTCCAGTGGCCATATATTTCCCAGGCAAGGTGTCTTTCATCCTCTTTTTAGTGTATTAATTTCATGGATCTTCAATATAAGTAATGTACTTTAATAAATCTCAAATACTGCCCAGGTGTGCAGTTGCAGATCTTACTAATTCCTGAGGAATCTGCAGTATCAAGGCTTTTGTGGGGTTGAAATGTGATGTGAAATTATGGGAGGAGGCCAGAAAAAAAAGCCTGAAAACCTGAAACTAGATTTGGAAAATATAACCATGCAGCAAATATGTCTCCATTTGGTTTCAAAATAATTGTTCTCAGAAGACTTAACTGGGAATTTCTGGTCTTGTGTCTCTAAGTGTCTCTAACCAGTGAAGGGTGGAGAGAAAAGAACTGTTAAGTGACTTATTGATTAGCTATCATTATTGTCAGTAGCTACAAATCTGAAATGTAATTGTAGAACAAATGTAAAACTTGAAAAACGTGAAGCTATGTTATTGTAATGACTTTTTCTATTTCAGTTGCCTTTTTAAAGTGTTTTTCACCTTTTTGTCTATGAAAATGCATGTTGTAAAATGTCTAGCATTCTTTTGTAATGTTTATGTCCTTTTCAGCTGTCTCCTACTTGATTAATCTCAGCTGATTTTTGCTGTTCTTTCAGGAAAAAGTGTTATTACACTGACTGGAGGAGCAAAACCATGGGCAGGTTGGTGGGTGATGTGTAGCTTCTAATTTTGTCAGATAGTCACCCTGCTAAAGAAAACCCATTCGCAGTTGTAAATTTATCCATGAAACTTGGAAAATTAAATTATTTTCCTGAAAACTCAAAATATGTCAGCTCGAAGTGTTAAAATATTCATCTGTAACAAGGTGCAGTACTTTAAAGCTCTGCCAGTTCTCATTTTAGAAATGTAAAAATGTTTATGCCGGGGAAACAAAAAATAAAAGCAGACCTTATCCTCTCAGCAAAGATTGAATAGCGAATCCATCTCTGCCATTATGTCTCCTGACACCAAGGCACACTCCTTCAGCATGAAGGATAATTTGGGGTGTGTGCCTCAGATTCTGGCAGTCAGCTACTTCCTTAGATATGCAAACATACTTTCTCTCCTGTGTGTCCTCGTGATCAGGAGCAAATCAATGTCACATGCTGAAGGCTGCTTTGAATTTTTATTTGCTGGCTGAGAGAATAACTTGCAAAACTCACTTGTAGCCAGCTGCTGCTGCTGTTAGTGTTTTTGTCAGCCAGAAGAAGGGTACAAGAAGCCGTAGGGGCAGGTGAAAGGAGCCTGGGAGTGCTAGGGAATGAGAATGGGGGACACTGAGCTGTAGTTACTCCCCATCGCTTTAGTCAGACATAATTATGTCTTGTAAATCCTAATTCCCAGTGGAAAAGGTGCATGAAAATATTTCACATGAGGGGAATCTCCTGAAAGAGTTCCCTGTCACAGGTTTTCTTGAGATGGATCTTGAGATGAGATCACTTTTGATTTAGGTTCTCTTATTGCTACTTTAGATGGTAAAGAGCTCTCATTTCTCTGGAACAATTTAGGGAGTCTCATGATAACAGTTTCCAAGACGATCAGCTAGCAACAACAGAATGTTGAATGGTAAAGTGAGAAAAACTTTCAACATATAAGCTGATAAAATATGTTGAAATAAACCAATTTAAAGCATAGATTTACAACTGCATTTTGTCATCTTCCCAGTTCACGTGCTTGCTCCATTTTAGCATGCATTATGAAAAGTCTAAGTGATATGCTTACAATAAAAGGCAAAATCAACAAGCTTTACTTCAAAATTGTCTCATTTCATCTATAATCCATCTGGTGGGTTCTGGGTATTACATAAATTTTGTTTTCCTTGTTTAGAAGGACAGATGTCTGAAAAATGCAACTTAAGTTGCATAGTACCTGTGAATCGAGTAATAAGTAATTTCCATGCCAGATTGATTTTGTATTTGAGATAAGTGCTTTGACCTGTGATTTACTTTGTGAGAACTTGGGTATGAATATTTTTATGCATGTATTTTCTGACACTTTATATAATTCAGTGCACAAAGGAATTGTGTGAAACAAAAGAAGTAAAGAAGCTATATTTAAAATTGAAAGCTAACTCTAAAATTGCTGACATACACATCGCATGCATACTTTAACTTCTACAACTGTCATTGTTACCTTGCATCTTACAGCTTTTCAAACTTAACTGCTTCTCTGTAATTTATTTAATCTTTTGTTAAAATTTCCAAGTTAAGTAGAGTTTATATGAGCTACAATGAAGAACTATATTAAAATTCTTGTATATCAAGATATTAAGGTTAGAAGGATTTTATAATTTAAGAATACAAAGTAACACTAGTATATTAGTGTATTAGACATGCTGTGACATGTACACTTCTCTAACTTTATTGACACAGTTATATGATAAATATATATGTATCTATAAATGTTCTTTAAAAGGTCTGCAAAAGATTATTAGGTGCATGAACGAAAGGACAAGAAAAATGTAATACTTGATTTCTTTTATGTGGTATCTATGTGGTGTCTTTCAATTTATTTATACACCTTTAAAAAGCCCTTAACATTGTATTTAATTCTATGAAGCTTTATTTCTATCCATAGAATCACACTATAGAGATAAACTTATCATATTCATTATGAGCAATATTTGGAAAGCCTTCGTCCTCTCAAAGGAAATATATATGTAAATAGGGTAGGTATCAAAAATTGTCTGAACTCTCAGATTGAAGACTGAATAATCTAGTAAAACTGATTCTAATTGCCACATTGGACCTGCTGATTTCATGCTGGTAAAGGATGGCATCAAGGAAAAGAAAATGAAAAGATAGTTGTCTTCGTATGCAGCTTCACTCTGCCCACTGAAATATTAAAATCCCTTAATACTTCTAAAGATAGAGAGCCAAAAATGACTTTATTTGTTTGTGACCAGCACCTGACCTGCAGTAAATTTGCTTTGCAAAAGAACTTTTAAAATTTTTGGGTTTCAGTCTGCACACTGAAGTGAAATTGTTGATATCATTCCCTTAAACAAAGGTATTACAATTTTCTTCTTGTTTCAGTGATGATTGTGTCTATATGTTGAATCTGTCAGCCCTAACGTGTTTCCCACTACAGTACATGGAAACACACCATGCCCATGTAACTTGGTGGCATTTAGTTGACACTTCTGGCCAGTCTTGAGAGACACAAACAGCAAGCAAACTGCTTGATTGCTGTCAAAACTACCTAACATGACTGGTGAAGTTGCTTAATTCTGGTATCTCATTCCATGAGTTTGATCAGATAATGCTAAGATCATCTATATACTGTGTTCCTTTGCACTGCACTCTGTTGAGGAAACATACTCTGCATGGATTTTTGGATGAACTCGATCTGCAAAATAAGATTAACCAACCAAATAAATCAGAATGGTACAGCTGAGAATGGAAGTTGAGCAAAGCTGAAATTACAAGTATCTTCATAAAATATTAAATTGTATAGCTAAGAATGAATTGCACATGCATTTCAGAGTGCTAGCCCTTGGTCCAAGGTGCACAGTGTTCCAGTGGCACCAGCTGCAGTGGTTTCAGTAAAAGCATACCTGAAGCAGGATCCCATAACTTTGCAGCACCATTCCACTGGGACATTCTTATCTCTTTACCTGAACTACTGACTTCTCCAGACCAGCTGTCTCTGCTTTTACTGTCACTAAATAGGCTACATTGAGTAGATTAAGTCAGGAATCTGTTTAAACTGCTACTTTTAACCTAGAAAGCCACTCTGTGTAAAAATGCTAATACTTAGTCCTGTGATTTAGGCAAAAAATTGTACTTGAAGGCAAGCTCCATGAAAATTCAGTTTCTTCTTCAACAGTAAGATAACATAAGAAAGATGTCTCTCTTGGATCATTTTTATACATTTCTCAGTTGCAATATTCTTTGCTATCCAGCACTAAAGGCACTACATTTGTCTCAGAAGAGAAGCTGCAAATGTAATGTGGACACAAGCATTAATTTATTCCAATGATGCTTTTCATGTTAAAAGAAGCAGCCATGAGCTATTTTCTTTAACGTAATATTGATCTACTTTTTTTTAGATTTTTGTATGGGAGAAATGATCCAAGACTTTTCCCATAACTGTTTTTAAAGTACTTCCATAATAAAAAAAATCTGAAATTAGATGCATTGTTTTTCTTCTCTTCCTGATGCATCTGCATATCTTCCTCATTTAAAAAAGAAAAAATCTGGATTTTGACTAAATAGCAAGTGTACAACAGAAAAAAAAATTCAAAGGGGAAACTGCACTTATATAAAGTGTACTAAGAGAACATCCACTGGAACTAATAAAGATAATCAACTCATTTACTAAGGTATTTTTAAGGAGACACTTAAAGAATCCACCTGCCTGTGAACTCTATTCTGTGTTTCAATTCCATGAACATATTGTTCTTTGGCTTATAATGGTTGGTGTTGAACAGAAGTGGTTTCTCTCAAGTGCAGTATCAGTTACAACAGAACGTGCACCAATATCTTTCAATATATGGCAAGAAGAAAATTTTGAGAATTTTAAATGTAACTGTAAAATCCTTCTTCCACAATTGGCTGAAATTTCTATCTGATACTGTGTGAAATAGGGGTAGAATGTTTTTGCTGATGTTGATAATAAGAAGTACATTTTCATAAGGGTCACTTTGTTGCATGAGGACAATTTACCATGTCATCACTTATTAGTCTTTACTATGAACATTATGAAAATATGTTCATTCACATTATGAAATATTATTACCATTATGAAATGTAACTTTTTATTATGGGCATTGTGAAATGTGTAGCTGTGCTTCTGCTTAGCACAGACAATGAAGTATTCACCTCAGAGAAAAAAATTTGTTGCTTAGCTTTACACTTCTTGTGGATATAAAATATATATGCTTTATATATCATGCATACATATTCATTGAGTAGAAACCAAATTCCACTGAAAAAAATACTATTTAGGGAATGTTTTTCTCAAATTTAGACTTTTTCTGAATCTCTGGTGTGCTTATTGTGTCATAAAATAGCACATTTAATTTGAGATCTAATCCTTAAATAACCATGTTGCATTGCAGTTGAGTATGAAAAAGTATAGGTGAGCAAGGAGCCCAAAATTGAAGTGATCATTTGCTTGAAAATTAACTGCACTTGACTAGATTTACCTGTGTATAAATGATAAATGATGTCCTGAGACATCATTTAGTCAAGGTGACAGCAGAGAAAAAAAAAATTATGTTGCCAGGATATAATTCAATTGAAGATACAACATTGATGTTCTGTTTGTGTTTTGTAGTATCAATTTTTAGGAATCTGGAGGAAGCCATATCTAGGGTTTTTTTTGCCTCAATACTGCATAACCATTTTCGTGTAACATATCCTTTATCTTATTTGATATTTATATAGGTATAGAGTTTTGTAAGGCAGCATCAGCTCTTGGATTTTTAAGAAAATTTTGCAGGGGAGAACCTCGTTGTAATCAGAAAACCGTAATCTCATCCTCAGCACTCTCAAATTTACTTTAAAATTTTATGAATTTTAGTGTCCACACTGCCAGGCAAGAGAGGGATGAGGAGTTTCACTTGCTTTGTGCAGTGGAGCTGGATATGTTCTTGATTAAGCATAAGCATCTACAGTTCTGCCAGGTGAACTACCTTGGAAAATTATTTTCTCCAGACTCAATACCACTGTCCCATTTTGAGCCATAATCCCACTAATTTTAGGCTGAGTTTAACTCAAGTAAAGTGTTCAAGATGGATTGCAAATAAATACTGTTCATTTTGCTTTTCAACTCCTTATTTTCTTTTATTTAACCTTAATGTGGAAGGCTCCTGCTTTCATTTATTTCCACTTCTAGTGTGATGTCACTAAATATGCAGTGCTGGAGATAGGAATAACAAGGAATTGTAAATCTGACTTCTGACTGTCTCAGTTTGCAGAGGAATATTAGAGAGCTGAAGAGCTGGCTGCCAAGAAATCCCATGAAGCTTGATAAGGAGGCCCTGCCTGACCTGGAAGAAACAGATTGCTACACAGCACCCTTCAGCCGTGCACGCATACACCAGTAAGTGCTGGCATTGGAGAAGTGTGCCAGAGACCACAAGGATTCTCTGTTTTCCCACTTCCAAGCAAGTGCCATAGACAGAGGTAGCTGCTAACAGATGGTCACTGGCAATACCAAGTAACATATTTGATATTTTTCTCTTCAAGTGAAAATCTGCTCTGTGTTACTTGCTATTTGGTGGTCGCTCAGTAACGTAATTGACTGAAAATTGACTGAAAATTGACTGAAAAATGAACGTTGCCGTTTTAGTTTAGAAGTTTTTTTGGTTTTTCTCTCCCTTACATTACGAAATGCAAATACTTGCTCAAGTTTTCTGTGCTTATTACTTCACGTAGGCAAAACCTGATGCAGCTGTTGAAATTTGGAACATGGGAAGCAAGCTGAAACCAGTGATGAATTTTTTCTCTCTCTTATCAGATCTGCATTTAAAAAGATCCTCTGAAAATACAAATATATATATACAGCAAAACTATATGTGTTCAAATCAGCATGTTGACGATGCTATAGCTAAACTGTGACATAAATTTTTTCAGTACCTATAAAGTTAGATTTTAAAATTCTGTTTCTTAATTTTAAAGTTATTTTGTGATAACTGTTTTAGGAGAGAAAAGTTAATTTAAAGCAGAAATGTGAATTAGAATAAACAGGATTTTTCCGCTCAGTAAAGAAGCTAAATGGCAGTGAACTGACTTTACCCCAGAAAAACAGAGTAATTGCATTATAGTCTCAATTTTAATTTTTTTTTTTTCCAGTAAAATACCATACAGCACTGGATCAATCCCCTGGTTTTGGTGTTTTCTTCTCAATCAGCCCAGCTGATGTAATTAATTGTAATAATGTCACATTTGGCACAGCTGAGCAGGAAGAAGCTCCCACATATCAGATTTTTCATGTCCAGAATGGAGCCATCTGGCCAAGGATGTTTTACTTGGCTCCATCCTAGGATTCTCTAAGGGAAAATGATTGTGGAGCTGCTTCCCAAGTCTCCAGTACATGGATTTTTTTTTTGTTAATAGTAATTTTGGTGGTTCCACTACACAGACAGCTGTCAGCTCCTAAGTAATTTGAATTTAAGGCCACCACTGTTACTGAAGATCTTTATTTAATTAATTATATCCAGAACAGAAATTAACTAGATAGTAGGATATTTTTGGTTTTAGTTTTATTTTCTCAAAAAATAATCTGTGATAACTTTATTGGACCTGCTGTAAGGGTGTAAAATCTTATGTCTAAGGAATGTAAACATCTAATAAATCATTGTAAAAAGAAAGCACTTGAACAGCTATTTTTCAATGTGTATGCATTGTTTTGAATATTAAGACATTCATTATTTTAACAGTTTTACGATAAACAACAAAGACAGCTTCTTCAGCAATTCCACAAGAAGTAGAATTGTGCATCATGTGCTACAGAGAACTAAATATGAAGATGGAAAATCCAAAATGGGTGAGAATGCTGTATTTTTTACCTAACCCAAAGATACAAAATTTTTCATCTTTAATTGCCTGAAAAAATATCATTTGACTGAATAAACTCAATTTTTTCCTGTTCTTGAAATCTTTGCATTCACACAGTAACAGAGTTGAAACAATGTCCCATCATTTTCTACCTAAATATCTCAGTGAAAATTTGAAATCTTTTTCACTTAATTACTCATTCATTAAAATAAAATGGAGAGATTATCATAACTTTACATTATTGAGAGGCACAGTAAGGGTTACATACATCTCAGACAGCTGACAGTGTTTTCAAGGACTGATCCCAATATTTCAGCTACTATCCATCAGTTTCAATCCAGCAGAATCAATGTGTTTTACACTTGATTTATTTGAGGTCTCTGTGTGGCTCAGAAGACTAAATTCAGTTTATATCAACACTTTTAATACAGTGTTGGTTTTTAGAAGGTTTAACTATCCATTTTCTTTTTCAATGACCAGGGGATGTATGCATGATTTTCTATTTTTGCTGCTGGAGTTAAATTAAGGATTAAATATGCAGAGGCTTGGATGATTCCAATTACTGAAACTTGATGCTTGAGTTTCTGAACAAAAGCAGTAGTAAGAAAAACAGGAAGAATAAGTGTTCATATGTAGCACCTTTGCAGCTGATGATGGCAAATTTCATTATAAGATTAGTTTAGTATAATTTGTATATTTGAAGAGACAAATCTGTATTCCACCCTACGTACCTGATTTTTGGGGAAACTTTTGGCTACAGATCTGCTCTCAAAGGCTATTGAATCTTTTTATTGTACCTATCAACGGTTATTTATTTTTTCATTTTTTATAATGTGCTGTGCTAGTACAACAAATCTGGTTTCAGGAGGACTCTAGGAACTGATCCAAAATGCAGTAGTCAGTCTGGCACAGAGCACTGCTCTGATATTAAGTTGTCAGCTGGCTTATATTTAAAAATACCAGGTTAGCTTTTAACCCTGCAGGGGTTTCACTGCCTCGAGGGTTGTCTGTCCATACCACTCTCTGTGTATATCAGATCATCTATAAAATCTGAATTATGTGCTCTGAGGAGTCAATGTGAATGTGAATATCTTCTCACACTCAATCTGGTACAAGCACTCAGCCCTGAGAGAAAGGTTGCAGACTTTGGTGCTTTGGCAAGGTGCTGACAGAGCCAGAAATCTTGAAGGATCAGCAATACCTGCTGAAGTAGTTGGTGGGATTATTGATTGTCATCTTTAGAAGGATTCTTATCATTTAAAAACTAAGTTGCATTCTCCAGATGTAACTTGAAAATTCACACTGCTTGAAAAATGTGTATAAAAAATTGATACCAGCACTAATGCTTTTTTGGTTTTTTTAGGTATTAATAGGTTACTAAATAATGGAACATATGAAGCAGCATTTCCACCACATGAGGTAACCTGGTTAATTTGATTTTTAGTTTCATATTTAGATTAAAGCTTGCACAAGTGGTTTGGGATCTTACTTTAATTCTGTCCTGCAAACTTTTAATTTCATATTGTAATTTGTTGATGCTCCTTTTATTTATAGCTTTGACTTTAATATTGGCTTTTAAAATTTTCCATATTTGGACAATTTGGATATTATAATAACATTCTGGAACATTTTCTGGTTGGACTAGGATATTATAATTCTTCTGTGATTTTTATGAACTCGACATTGTCTGTTGAGTTCTTAAGGAGAGTATCAGTTGTTCCAAATTGTTCCAGTTAGTTGTATTAAATTCTTTTTGCTTGCCACCTACAAAAGGTTTTGTTTTCCTCATAGCTTGGCCACTTGATCACAGTTAGGGAGACTGCTTAATTATTTGCTGTTTAGTATTTTCAGAGTAGTTCTGGATAATTTCTACTTGACAATACTTTTTCCAGTAGTTTAAAGTCTACTAAAGACTGTAAACCCACAAAATAAACTAAAAACCTGTGTATTACCTAAGAGGGTTTCCAGAAAATCTTTTAATGTTGAAAAGAAGCAAGCTACACATCTTCAGTCTTTGAAATGCTCTCAGGAACATGGTAATTGGAGCTCTGAATTCTGGGGGTTTCAGCTGAATATTGTGACTTGGTTTCATGTTTCAAAAGCTTTACAAGTGGCTGAGAGTAATTTTTTAATGATTAAATATTTTAGTTTTAATGACTAATTGCTAGGAATACAGAGAAGTAGTATTTTAGATAAAGAATGTAACATCATTGTTAATGCTTCAGCTGTGCATTACTGACTTCAGGGAAAAGCTGGCTGTTCTACCAGAAAAGCCTGTGAAGCTTTCTCTGGCATCAAAGCCATGCTGTCATATCCATTTTATATGTTCCTTTGTTATGGCTTAAGCTACTCTTTCCACATCTCAGTTAAAATTAGTGAAATCATATTTTTAAGCCATTCTTACCTTAATTGCTGCTTGACTGATGCTAAGGACTAGTGGTGGAACACACTATTTATTTTCTTATTTTTTTTCCTTTCCCACATGAACAAGTAAGAGTGAAAATTCAATCCCAGTGGGAATGCTGACTTGAACTCTTTTATGGATAACAGTGCAGAAAGAAGCAGGGAAAAGAAAATAAAACGTGTAACACTGGGTAATGCTTTGCAGTCATTTATCCAGCCTTCTGTGAGATGTTGATGTTCTCTTCCTGGGTGTTCCTAGCTGCTGCAAAGGTCACACTCAGTGCTGAAATCTTTGGTATGCTGCTTTGCTGACTGTAAGGAGAAAGGAGTAGACTTGGACTCTTTGCTATGTTTAGCTTTGGTTTTAGCTCATTCTTAAGTCAGATAATCAGCAGATTGCAACAAGTAAATTCTTTGAATTGTGAGGAATGCTCAAGATTTCCAACACATGATAAAAATCTAAATGGCTTAGTTACCTAGGTCCACCAGAGTCAAGAATCTGTCTGAGCACTAACTGAAGTTAGTGGGGAATTGAAGTTACTGGAGAACTCTGCTGTCCTCACAAGAAGTGACTTGGCTCCCTTGCAGTCAATTGATGAAATGTTCTTTACCATAGCTGAGTGATGGAAGTTTTCTGGGGAAAAAGTTCAACTGAGGGATATGTCCTGCTTCAGAATTGGCGCAAAAATACAAATGCAAGAGGTTCTGCTCAAGATTGTTCTAGCAAATCTGTGTGTTACCTTTTGACTGCCAAGCATGAGGCTATTCTTTTAGTCTGTTAGGTGGTCTGTAAATGTCAGACATGGCCTGGAAAAACTCCTTTTGGATCAGACTGACTCTGTTTTGCTTTTAATGCCTCAAGAGTCCTATGTAGTTTCAAAATAATGCCAATTCTGTTTCCTTCATCTTAGAAAGTATGTACCACAGAAAGAATATATTTTTCTATACCTGCAACAGTAATGAAAGAAAGTGATAGAAAATGTTTAGGAGAAGAGAGCTGTCATATTAGAAATTTCTAAAATTTTATAGAAGAAATAAAAATATACCACAAGCATTTCTTGAAAAATTTAAATAGGTGAAAGCATACAAGTAGGCATCTATTAGTTAAATAGAAACAATGTTGAGGTCATATAAAGAGTTGAGTACTTCTTTAAAGTCTTGTATTAATATGTTTCAGTCATTAATTATTAGAGAAACTGGCCATTTCAGAAGTGTATGTAACCCTGTCTCATGTCAGGTTTACATTAGCTCCTGATGGCATGTTCCAGATGTGCCCAGAATGAGACCCATTTATTAAACATAAAGAACATTTCTATTAAAATATAATCAAAAATACCTAAGAAACTTATACATTTTCCATAGTGCCTAGTAAAGTACTTACATTTCTTTGTGGTTTTTTTCAGGGAAGCCACAAAAGCAGGCATCCCATCAAAACACATGGAGCACAGAATCACAGACACCTCTTGTATGAGCGCTGGGCACGGTGGGGAATGTGGTACAAATACCAACCTCTTGATTTAATCAGGTATTAGTACTTTGAAGATTTTCTCTGATTAAAAAAAAGCCTGGCAACAGTGTGCTAACGATATTAATAAATTCCTTATGCTTTCCTATAACATTTAGATGTTCCATATTATTGGATGAGGCTGGAGTTCTCTGAGTTGCTTATTTTGGGTGGTCTGTTGTAGGTTAATTTCAACTGAGTCTGCTTGAAGAACATGTAGTTCCAACTGCTCAGGAATTTGCAGTGTGAAGCTTAAAATACAAACCCATAATGTGGTCTGCTGATCAGAGACACTTGCTCCTTGTGAGGATAAGAGGCACATGGACAGTCAGAGTTACCAGATGCAGAGGACTTAAAATGCAACCCAATTTTAACCTTTCCATGTGCGTTTAAATGACTCTTATTTATATGTCTTAGACTTAGTGTCATAGGTTACCACATGTAAAACAGAGAAATATATATATAATTTAAGTTAAATAATGGTGATATTTGGGTTTCATAGTTTCCTCCTCTGACACTGAATACCAATAATTCATTTTCCTTGCTCTAAGTTTTTATTCCTGATCTGAGTCATAACTGATTATTGGTGGAGCTAAGCATGTGCCATGGGACAATTTTATGCTGTATCATCCTTGATTGACTTTCTGATCACTGCTGTTTCATCTGTTCTAGCAATTGATACCCAAGTTTTGAAGAATTAAAGTTCAGTCTTCAGCTTGTGTTTTCAGAGCATTGTTTTCACTAATAATAGTTGGAAATACAGCATATTATCTATGTATGATTATCTATCATAAATGGTTTTTTAAATGGAATGCTTAGGTCATACTAACTTACTTTATCCATTTCTAGATGTTTTGTGTCTGTGTACATTTATCTATCTATCTATCTATCTATCTATCTATCTATCTATCTATCCTACATTTAATAATGTTGCTACTAGTCCATCTACTTAGTCATTACAAGGGCATGAAAATTAAAGAGGCACTACAGTTATATCCTTGTTCTCATAAATCTGCAATTAGTGTCACTAAAGTATTATGCTAGCCTGAAAAAAATCTGTTCAGTAAAATGACAATTTTGCCATAAACTTGTAATGGTAGTTCCTTGTTAGAATTATTCTACTACTGTGACAGTAGAGATAGACAGAGGTCACCATAAAATTTAGTTTTAAACAATATATGTGTTTCCTTCCCGTGTAGGCGATACTTTGGTGAAAAAATTGGACTGTATTTTGCCTGGCTGGGATGGTATACTGGAATGCTTATTCCTGCTGCCCTGGTTGGGCTCTTTGTTTTCCTCTATGGATTATTTACAATGGATTCCAGCCAAGTAAGGTAAAATTCTATTTAATAATATTTAATAGCCTATTGAAAATTAAGAACAGTCTGGCACAACTTAGGTTGCTATAGTTTTAAATGTTTTGCAGATATGGTAATAATGTAAAAATAACCAAAATAGAATATTGGGTATTTGAGTCAAGTATTTACACTTTGTATATTTGTTTTTGCATCAAGCCAGATGTGTACTGCTGGCAGTGGCCATTCTTATCCCTGCATCTGTAGTGATTCCCACTAAGGAAAACCAGACCAGTCTGTAAGGACCAATTCTCATGTTGCAGATACTGCAATAGTTGTTGATCTAATTAAGGCTAATGGGTGAAAAAACAGACATATTCCCTCATTACCTCTATCTTGCTATAACTTCCAGAGTGTAGTACAGTTACTAAACTTCAGCTTTTGCCTATGTCTTTTTTTCCTTCTTCATTAATAGAGGCAAACTTGGAGTCTGACAAAATTCTTATCTGTGTCAATGTAACTTGCAGCCAGGAGACTCAGCTTCAGGGAGATTACAAGCATGTGAAATGAACCAAGTTTTCAAGTTTCCCACTTTTGCCATTTTGCTCTGAGAAACATTTATGTCAATTTAGATGTTGTCATGAAGGGGCTTAAGTGCTGACTGTACTTCTAGGAACTCTCTGAGGATCCACTGTATTGCAAAGTATTCCATTAGATGTTATCAGGCAGTATCAGTATCAGTGTTCTTACAATTGCAGCTGTTGCTCTGAGCAGTTTGGATGCTTAGGCTGTATGTATACTTGGAGTCAGATTTCATAGAAAATGTTGTTTCTCTGGCTTTGAGCAAGATTATATTCAAGTTTTATCTAAGGAGTTTCCTTTAACTTCTATTTCACAGTGAGTTATTATATTCTACAGTGCTGTAATGAACACTTCTTTTTAAGCTTGCTTTGTACATCAAACTCCTGAGAAACTGTACGAATTCAAACTCCATTAAATACAGTTAAATGCAATAAACTTAACAGCCAGGAAGTGATGCTATCTCTAAGATATTGTTCTCTGTATTAGGATTGTTTTTCATCAGAAATGTCTTTAAAATGCAGTGGATCTAAAGTCGAGGATCAGCCTGTTCTTAGAGCACAGGGACCACAGCAATCTTGTATTTGTCACATGTACAATGGCACAGTTCCAACAAAGGGGGAACAAGGGGCCATAATCTGCTATTATCAACATATAGCTTAGTATTTCTTCCTTGTGGAAGAGAAAGGTGTGTCATTGGCAACTCCCCAAGAGAAAGAACAAAATTTCTAATCATTTCATTCTTTCAAACTGTAATCTATTATGTGCTTTTATATCATAGAGTATCCTGGGTTGGAAGGGATTCTCAAGGATGGTTGAAGTTCAACTCCTGGGCCTGCATAGGACAGCCCCAAGAATCCCACCACATGCCTGAGATCATTGTCCAAATAATTCTTGAACTGTGTCAGTCTTGGACTATGACCACCTCCCTGGGGAATCTCTTCCAGTTCCCAGCTGCCCTGTGATTGGAAAACCTTTTTCTAACCTAAACCTCCTCTGACACAGCTTCATACATTCCCTCTGGTCCTGTCACTGGTCACCAGAAAGGAGAGGAAGCTGTTAGATTTCTATGAGATCTCCATATGGTCCCAGTGAAAACAGTGACTTCATTTTCTTAAATCTTAGGATTCTTAAATATCAGAATGTGGCTTGAAGATACTGACCCCCAAAATAGGATATTAAAGTGGAGTTTTTTTGTTAGTCCTATACATAAGTTCTTCTGTAGAAGATAAAAATGCAAAGACGTGAAATACTACTGCCAAAAATCCCTGATAGTGGGTTTTTACATGTGACTGATCTAAGTGTGTATACTATTGTCCTGTGGAACAAACCTCCAGCTGATATAAATTGTGTCATTTGATTGAAATCAATGTAGATATACCAGTGCTGGCTGTCCTCTGAATGTTTGGTATCTTCTACATAATTTAGAAAAATAGGCTGTAAATGCATTTGAAGGGTAGTGAGCAATTTTTTGTTTTTCTGTTTATGATATTTGGGAGAGAATTTGCTATGTGAGAAGTGCAACATGATGCTCAAAAATATTGTATACTACTCTATGGCCCATGGTGTTCAGCTTCCTGATTTGGGATTAGGCTTTCCAAGCCCAATATTCACTTTTAATTTATTTTATTTGCCCAGTTTTGTGGTGCAAGCACTGTTAACAAACAGAGAACATAAATGGCATAACCTCAGAAAATCCTGTGAATGCTAGAAGTGTTTTTATAACCTTTATTTCTCTATCTCCTACAAAAGCAAAGAGATCTGCGAGGCAAATGAAACCATTATGTGCCCTATGTGTGAACGCAATTGCACACTACAAAAACTCAATGAAAGCTGCATATATGCCAAGGTAATTACTGTATTATTGGTATCTAGATATTTTCTATTGTATAGTGGCTGCCCTTGTTTCAACCAAGTTTCCTGAAAAACATGTTGTTTCTCTACAGACGTTGTTTTCAGCCTTTATAATTCATCTTTCTAATAAAGGGGTGCTCTGAAATGATCTGGGGTTTTTCTAAAATTGCTTTCTGTGAGCATTTTCTTATTAATAAATTCTTATTATTTTCATTAATTTATTAAGTCTCCTGTGAGGACTTCATAATAAAACTTTTTGTAAGGTTTTTCCTACTTTCTTCTACACCTGTCTTATTACTCTGTTTCCTTTGCTTACTTTGTATTTGAATTTTTTGCTCCTGCTTTGCTCTGTCAAACTAACACAAAGATTTTATACAATTAAATATTTTGCTACAAGAAGCTATTCTTCAAACTTAAATAATCTCAAGGGCCTCTGTATAGATGCAGTGATTGCAGGTGAGCAATACATTTTGATGTATGGTATGTTCATAATGCTGGAAAAGCAGCCTTGTCTTTTATTTTCGTATTCTTTATGCCATAGAAAAAAATCTTTCTCAGAAGCCTGTATTTATAAAACATGATTGTCTCTTTGCCATGGCATTACAACAAAACTGCAGCAAAGAGAAAATAGGGTTTTTATTAGATGTCAAAATTTCTTATAGATGGGACCAATGATGAGTGAAACTCAACATTTCGAACCTATCTGTGGAAATATTTTTTAAAATTATTTATGTTTACCATTTACAAATTTTATTTTCTATTTGTAACGCAAAAGTTAAGAGGTTGTTTTGTGACAACAGCAGTAAATACCACTGGAAATGCTGCATTTAAAGAAAAAGTGTTTTTTGTTTTTAAATACTGCTATAACTATATAACAGATAATATCTCCATGAGGGGGTTTTGTAACTTCTTTTTTACTGATTTCTTTTTTTTATAAATGTGTACTTAAGGTAAAAGCTTTCTTAATTGAAATAGCATGATGCAAGCTATACAACCCATTCGAGAAATGTCTGTTTTTAGAAGGTGATAAACGCTTTTATAGCAGTCCACTGCAGTTTTAACAGGAAATTAATATATTTGAAATTGCAGCATCCCTTTAACTGTAGATCCTGTTATTTTAACATCCTCAGTTAATAAGAAGCAGGTTTTGTGTGTCATTTATATTTACACTGACATCATGTGCTTAAATCATGCAAATTTCACATTTAGTGTCTGTCGTGGTTTGACACTGGCCAAATGCCAGGTACGCACAAAAGTTGATCTCTTTCCCTCTGCTGCCACAGTTGGGCAGAGGAAAGGGGAAAAAAAATTAACAAATGAGTTAAGGACTGTGAGAAAAAATAAGGGTAAAATAGGTTCAAATTTACCAGTATAAAGTAAATTTATTATTAACAGAGTCGGAGGAGGATAATGAGAAGTGAAATAAGCCTTTAGAACACCTTTTTTCCCTCTAGCCCCTCTTTCTTTCCTACTGACAGCTCAGGGAGACAGGCCATGGGGGATGTTGGTCAGTTTGTCACTCGAGATCTTCTGTTCGCTCAGGGAGAGGAGTCTTTCCTCTGCTCTGCCGTGGGGTCCCTCCCACAGGCAAACACTCTTCCCAAAACTGTTGTGGAGTGGGTCACTTGTCCATGGGGTGCACTCTTTTAAGTCTAGGCTGCTCTAGTTTGGAAGCAAGGGCCTTTTCTCTCCATCTCTGGAAGCAGGGGCCCCCTCTCTCTCTATTCGGGTCTTTCAGTAGAGTCCAGCTTTCTCTGGCATCCACCCGCTCCAGCATGAGCACTTTTCCCAATGGCTGCAAGTGATCTCTGCATTCCCTGTGGACTTCATGCATTACCGTGGCACAGTTTGTTTCACCATGGTGTTCCCCACCACAGATTGCAGACGAATCTTGGCTCTGACACTTGAATCACCTCCTCCCCCTCCTTTTCTTCTACTGATCTTGCTGCTGCCATGGTGTTTTTCCCTCACATCCTCACTTCCTCCTCTACTCTGACTAGAAGAAAAACTGTTGTAGGTACCATTGCCAACAAATCCACTAATTCAAAGATTCTTGCAAGATCCTGCAGCACAGAGAAGTTGATCTCGTCTAGGATCCACGTCAGGGAATTGCTCATCGTGCTTCCACTGCTGGCCAGGCGGCCCTGCCACCATTTCACAGGCAGTGGTGGCCATGGGGGCGCTGGCGCTATTTAACGCCTCTCCTCACACAGGGCACCGGGACAGGGAAGCTGCCACTGCTGCCCCTGCCCTTCCACCTGCAGCATGGCTGGCTGGGGGCAGCCAGGCTCGCCACAGGCCGCACCGAGATGGCGGTGGCCACGGTGGCACATTGCTGCTGGCTTTTCATGCGCAGCACAAGGAAGGGGAAGCCGCCGCTGCCCCTGCTTTTCCATCCTCAGCATGGCTGGCTAGGGGTGGCTAGGCAGGCAAGGCTCACTGCGGGCCCTGCTGGGATGGCGGCAGCCATGGGGTGCACCAGGATGGTGGTGGCTGCAGTGCCTCCCCACCCCTGGAAAGAAACCTGCGTGTGCGCTGTTTTGATTTTCTTCTTAAATATGTCATCACAGAGGCGTTACCAACTTCTCTAATTGGTCAAGCAGCATGTCGATCTTCAGAGCCATCAGAGATTGGCTCTGCCAGACATGGTGGAAGCTTCTGGCAGCTTCTCACAGAAGCTACCCCTGTGGCCCCCTACCCCCCATTCCCCCGGCTACCAGAAAATCAGGCTGCGCCAAATCCACACAAAGTCACGTTGGGAATAATTCATTGCAGTGGAAAAAATGTGGCAGTCCATCCATACTTCATTTGTTTTCAGATCAATCCTTTTGAAAAAAAACTGGATGATGACCAGAGAAGACAAGGAGTAACCACTCATATTCCATTGTCGCAGGCACTCTTTTCTTGTGTCTACAATTATGGAAATTCATGTAAGCTCCCAGCTTTTCCTGCCAATGCTTTTGTTCTGAAAAACTGATCAACCTTGCATTTGAGCACAGAAAACCAACAAAAATTGTCTCCTTTTAGGATTTGTCTGTTCTGGATTTTCCCCAACTGGGGGAGAGAGAGAATTCTCTTTGGGAAGGAATAGGATTACTATCTGGCCACCCAAATGGCAAAGAAAAAGAAAAACCAGAAAATAGTTTTATGAACCTTTTTTTTAAAGGTTATAATGTAATGCCTTCACTCACTGTGGTGTCTCTAAAGAAAACTTCACAGCAGCTTCACTCATTACCTCTTGCTACAAGCTGCCTGGTTTCTGGCAAGGATTGTGATTCTGCTGCTTACCACCGTGTTGCTCAAGATGAGCAACAAATACCTAAATATGTGTCAGCACTTCCACTGTGTTTGCACCCAAATTAGTAAATGAAAACAATTTGTAATGTTAGAAAACTACAGTCTGATTTCAAATCAATGGTATTTTCTGAAGCACTGTTAGTGCTATAAGTAAGTGGAACTAACATATTTAAAAATAAGGCATAGGATCTTCTCTCTGGAAAAGAAAATGGCATTTCCTGATTCTTTCTTGTTCCTGAGATGGAGCTTGTAAGCATTTTCCTCTGGTTTTGTCGTTGTGGGAACATAATTTACTTCTCTGGCTACCTTGTACATAACCAAAGAGCTAATAACCAAGCAAAGCTATTCATGAATAATTTCAGGAATCTGCACCCTTATTCTGGAATAAGTGTTTTAATCCTTACTCATTCAAGTAGCTCATTGTATAGTACATAAGGATTGAGTTAATTAGGAACAGTGAGTTCCTCTGAGTGATATTCATCTCCCCAAATTTGCTTATGTCCTGGGACCTGCCTCATTCATGTAAGGTGTGTGCTCATGTTTCAGGTTATTAAACCTGCTGTCAGGGGTTTTTTGTTAAATATCTGCCAAGTTTCCCTACAGAGAATCACTTTGTACAGAACAAATTAATGCTGGAAAAAATCATATATTTCAAATGCTTTTTCTGCCAAGGTTTTGCAAAGCTAGAGGCAAAATACAGAAGATGGCTTTTTCCTTGCTGTTTCTGTCCATTTCTTTCATCCCCTCCCACTTCCATTTAAAAATGCCACACTGAAGTGGTGTTTATAATTTCAGGGAAAGGCAGGTAATACCTGAATAGAAGTTGAATGGCTGAATGATCAGGCTGTCATTTTCATCCACATTAAATGGACTCTTTGATCCGTGGTGATTCACGTGGTCTTGGGGCTGGTCCTGCACCCAGCACACTTTAGCCTTGACTTGGGGCAGGATGTTGGTTCCAGGTGGATTTGAAGTGCCTGAAATCTTGGTGTGCTAAGCAGGACAGAGTCCTACAATATTTCACCTCTGTTGATGAAAAGTTGATTTGCTCTAGTGTTTTATAGTGAATTTTGCTTTTTTATCTTTTTTGAATAGGAATTTGAAGCCTCTGCACTGCTTAATAATTGCCAGCAACATCTCAAACCATCTTTTTTTTAAGAATAAATGTAGGCCCATTATCCCTGGATAAATTACGTTGCTATAGATTGGCAACCTTTAATCTACTGAAAGGACATTGATCTTATCAGCTTCCTAAATACTGTTTCATATTATGGGTAGAATATCAGAAATTTGAGAGTTTTGTATTATAAATTGTGGTGTTTTCATAAGTTAGACCTCAAATTCACCCACTCAGATGTTTAAAAGGCATGCAAAACCTAATTTTCAATCAATACTTGTTTTCAGTAAGTATGAACAAATAAACAGAACTAAGTATAAATAAATAAGTACTTTCTATTTCAATACTTATTTTTAATCAGTAAGCCTTAAGACTTTGCAGCTGAATTGCTGTTCTGACCAAAAAAATCTTACAACAAAGAGTAAAATAAGGGGTAAATCTAACTAAGATAAGAGCATTCATGGAAGAAATTAACTTCACAGTTTAGAATTATGGAGACTTCTGCGGAATGATATTTAGAAATGATTTTATGTTTGTTGGAGTTTAGGTGCAGAAGCCTTTTAAGAAGGAGAACGTCAACAATTTGAGAGGCTGAGGTGTCTGGATAAAAAGGAATATATGCTATTTTTACCTGCACAGAAATTGCAAAATACCTAGGTAGAAGAACAAAATGGAATGAAGAGACAGTAAGGATGCAGAGGGAGAAAAGTGAAGAGGTATTTTTAGCTTGTAAAAACCTGAAAATAGAAATGGTTGAGATTAAGTTTTACCTACCATATGACAAGAATTCTGGATGAAATTTTAGCCTGTCTGGACATGCACAAAACTGCTCAGTGTCTGTGAAACAAAATGACTGGTGATGCATGAAGTGATAGTCTGGAACAGCAGATTATAAATTAAATTATACTGGAAGTCAGAGTGTGACATTGACAAACCTTGGCAGAAGAAACATGCTGGTAGGACTACTTATGAGAATGCTTAGCTTTTCATTTCTGCCACCAGTTATGTACTCTGGGATTATTTGGGGCAAAAGATGAGGTGGCAGTATTACTTTTTCCTGATGCATTTATTTTTTTATTCAGGTTACACATTTGTTTGATAATGGAGGGACTGTCTTCTTTGCAATTTTCATGGCAATTTGGGGTAAGTACATTTTTACTTGCTTTTTTTTTTATTTTTAGTTCACCTGACCCTTTTATATGATTACTTGACAAAGCAGATTATAGCTCTTGATAAAGGATTATGATTTTGCCACACAAAGAAATTCTTTTTGTTTTCATTAGCTTAAATTTCTATGCCAGTAATGGATAACACCTTTCATGGCTAATGTAATGATTTTCTCCAGGGTCCTGAATGTCTTTAAGCCTGAATTTTATATTATTCAGGCCAAAGTTGTTTTAGAGGAAAACGTGTAGGTTAAGTTACTAAGCTTGAGCCAACATAATCACGTCTAGTAGAGAATTCTTATAGAATAAATGAGAATGGTTTTATGGGAGCTAATTAGGGGAAAGTACAGGAAAGGTTTGATGTCAAGTGCTTACTGCAGTTAAGGTATTTACATTCAAAATCTTAGTCTGAATCTCTCATTATGCTCACACTGACATCACATATTTCATGCTGTGTAGCTCAAAGTCAGGCAGGGGGATATCCACAGAGGACACTGTTGAGCAGGAGTTACCAAGAACAGTCTTGCCTCCTGTAGAAGGTCAGTGTAGTAGTGCCATAAAAGACAGATTTAATGGTTCCAGCATGAAATTCTCATTAGAATTAGCTTTCACTGCATCTAATAGGATTTTGCTGCTGGGAAATAGGGAAGAAGAATAGAACCAGAGATAATTGATTCTACCAGTGCACATGTTTGTCTGTGTAAACACTGAGAAAATTACACTAGTTCACATACATGGAGCTGTCTGCATTCAAGCCAGAGTTTTACAGTTTTGAATGAAATGGTACACAACAGCTTTATTTATGTAATGTGTATGAATAAATATTAATGATTCTAACTTAAAGTGAAGTAAGAACAAATGTCACAAATTTTAGAGGCTGGCATGGTAAAAGCAAGTAACAATATACAAACAACAGCAAAACATCGAATAGTTACATGTTCAACAGAAGCACATCCCCATACCTGCAAAAATTATGATTGGATTGTTAAAAATTAACATGATATAACTGAGGGGCACACTTTGTTTACTTGCCTCATTGATATTTCTTCATTTACTGCTAATCTTGCTATTACTGCCTTCCAATTATTCATTATTACTTCCAAAAATTCCTAAAATACAGTGCATTTAATTACATAATTATCAGTGCAGACAACACAGGTAGCTTCTCAGCATCCCTTCATCTCTGTCCTATGGTTCTCCTTCAAGAGAGCTCTTTCCATTTTCAAGATTCAAGTGTAAGGAGGAATTTGCTTGTATGACACTGCTTTACCACAGGAGAGATGGCATTATATGGGCTAAGGAAGGTGAAAGTTGAGCATTACATTTTTCTTCATTTCAAGCATCAGAGTGATATTCTCATGAATATAGGTGTCTCAGATTTTCAGTCTGCTACCAAACATGCTGGATACAGTGTTAAAAATCAGGTTCTGTTATTGATGGGACATATGCTGGTTTTTTGACTGAACTCGAAAAGAATGGCAAAATTGCATGTATGGATTAAAATCTTTCATATTTTAAATAAATACCTGTTTTGCCCATATTCAGTGTGACTGACATAGTTTCTCCCTGGGATGTACGTGCATATAATTTGCTCACATATTGAATAAAACCTCATTGCAACATTCACAGACAGTTACTGAGATAATTCCACTCCATCAATGTGATCCACACTCTCCACACTAATTAAAGCATTTTAGCAGAGCATAATAACAAGGACATATCCCACATGTGTAGTTTTCTCTGCACTTTATTTTGTTTATTCTGTGCCTTTACAAATGGTTCTTTTACATATTCTTTCTTTCTATTTAGACATGTTTGGTAATTGCAAACAGATAAACTATGCAATTATTTGCATTATACTGCCATAATTTTACTCTTTAGCTGGACAGAACTGGACCGTACCTTTTAGGATACCTATATACATATCAGGGATAATTCCTTTCCTCACTTGTTAAGTATTTCTTCTATCTAATCTGTACTGACACATTTTAAATAATTTCTATAGATCTAGCCTGCAATTCAAATGATCCCTTTGACAGAAGAATAGAAGCTTGTAATCTTTTTTCCCATTGGTAGTGATATTAAATCGATGACATCTAGTCAAAGGTTAGATGTAGCTCCTTTTACTCAGTAATTCCAGTCTCCCCAGCAAACTCCAAGTAATCCAAATTAAATAATCCAAGTAAACCTAATCAATCTTGTCATATTCACCGAAGAAGGTACAAATGTAAATTTGGGAAAATAATGACCTGAGTAGTTTACCAGATAGAAATTATATAGAAGTTTTACTTCAAAGTAGTGAAAGTTGAGAATTTTTTTTTATATTGATACTAAAATATCATTGTAATCCTAGACAAGTTTTTCTGTTACATTGTTGACCAAAGTTACACAAAGCAGAATCTTACCTGGGTGCTATTTCTCTATATTATTTCTAAGAAAGCAAGTATAATATCCTTCCAGGAAAACCACAGGTTGATCATTGAATTACTCAGTAGAGGAGTGATGCTCTGCTGCTGAACCCTTCCCATATCTTGTGATTTTTCCTTACTTTTCAAGGCATTGTTTACACAGTAATGGCTGTAAGGTAACAACTGCCAGGTTGTTTTGGAAGAAATGAAAGGGATGTAGATAACAGGCAAGAATATAATCTGAAGCAAGCATTGCAGTGAAGGGTGGGATGGTGTGGGGTCAACCCTTGGAATGCCATCACACGGGCACCCTGCATTGTCTTCCTCTGTCTTGTCTGCTGTGCTGGTTTTGCCCTCTGATGCACCTCTGAAACTCGTATCATATGGCTCAAGGGAGTTGTCTCAGTGAAGAACCAAAGGAATAACACGGTAATTTTTTTATATATGGCTTGAAATATTTGAATCACTGTATACTGGGTACCTGGTGGTTTAATTCAGCAGTCCCTCACATGTAGGTTCAGTTAACTGCTTTCTGACAAAAGGGACAGCAAAAGATGAGGGCCCTGATTCATGGTTTTCTGGAAATAACTCACGTCCTGCCAGCAACACCCATTCAGCACCCACATGGGTGGTCAACTTTCAAAGCTGCTTCTTAATCCAATATTCTGGCAGCTTTCAGCTCTTGCATTTGAGCTGGAAAGGGCATATTGCTGAAGTTTGTTTTGATTTTATTTTCTATGAGAAAAAAATATGTGCTTGGCCTCTCAGTATTTTTTTAAACATTTAAAAATAAATGCACTTCAATACAAGTTTTTGCATATGATGGAGAAGACAAAAGCAGTCATCTCTTTAAATCTCTTAAAAATATTTTTACTTCTGAAAACAGACGTAGCTTCATCCTTAATTTTGTAATTGACATTGGATGACTAAAGAGCCTATCTTTTTTTTTCAGTTAATCAAGGTTTGGGAGAGCTTTTGAGCTATAGTTTTGAACTTGCCCACAATCCTTTGAGCAGGTTCACTGATACTAGATATTATTTTCCTGATATTTCAGAGGTTAAAAAATACCTTGTAAGGAAGAGATACAGAGTTAAAAGGCATATTGGTTAAGCTAAAAATTAAAAATAATAAATTAATGTCAGTTGAAAGCTAGTTTGACTGGAGTCAATGGTATCCCAATAAGTAAGATAAGACTACTTAAGCAGCCCTGCACAGAAATTAGAAATGTTCTTATGCAAAACACTTGTACTGTTCCTTACCTGGGTCACTCCTCGTGTCATCATAAAGCCATCTGTGGGAAAATGGCTCAGGCCTCTTTGTAGCACATGTAAAATATCCAATCAGGCCAATTAATACAGATCCCAAAATGGCTCCTACAATGGCGCCAGCTATTACTTCTTCTTTGTTGTTTTTGTCTGGGAGAAAAAAGAAACAAAGATGAAACAGTTGAATGGGAATAATAACTCTATAAAACCAGTGAGTGAGACTTTTCGGCAAGGATCTGAAACACTTTGCAAACTGTGAGTAAACCAGGCTCTCTGCAGAAACTTTCTGCCTTTGTAAATGAAAACAGACATCTCCATCCTTGAGGTTTGGGGGATAACAGAGTTAGAAAAAATAAAAAGGCAGCTAAATGAGTTTTTAATCAAAGAAAAAGGTTTCAGGTTTAATTACTGAATCAACCACTATGTTTTAATTAAATAAATAAACAGTAATCATTCTTTGAATGCAATTGTTTGTAAGCATTTAAGCCAGCAGTTAAAATTGTAGCCTCTGAATTTCAATTTTTGTGTGTGCATAGTTAAAAATTCAGTAATGCTTCCTGCACCTGTTTGATTAGCAGAATAAATGCATTTCTTCAAGATTTTCCCTCAAATTTCATAAAACTTTTCTTCAAGGTATTCAATTTTTCTTGGAACTGAACTTGCTCTCCAACTCTCCTTCCTTTTCAGTCAGTGTTATCTAAAAATCAGGTGCATTGTAATGATTAGCTATGTATTAACTATGATGGGAAACATGAAAGTCTGATGATCCTTCAGTTCTTAGTACAAACTGTACTTTTAGTCCTGTGTTAAAAGCTTGAAAGCTAATTAATGCAAAAAATTACTGTACCTTCTAATCTTTTCTTTTCCTGAAGACCTGATTCAGAATAGCAGGATAGAAAAGTGCCATGACAGTTTTATGTTCTGTTGTTTTCCCACGCATACTTAACTTGGTAATTAAATGCACAATGAGTAATTCCTTTGGAAATGTTTATAAGAAGTCATCTTTGGTCACAAAAGTTTCTGAACTTTAATAAGTTGATGTGCTGTATGTTTTAAATCTAATTTCTACACATCTGCTTTGAAGGTCCATTCCAGTAAAAATAGGCAATACCTAGGTTTTCCCACTCTGGGAAGTGTTAAATAATGAATTAAAGAGTAAATAATTTGAAAAATACATGTTTTATTTTGGGTGAGCTTCAGTTTTAGTCTGTACTAGGTCACTTGTAAGTTCACGTCTCGTAAAGCCTCCAGTTCAATTTAAAAAAAGGTTTTATGTCAGCATTATAATTTTATTAAACCACTTGGATTTTAGTTAGATCCGTACCTTCAATGGCATCTTTTGGATTAGATGATGCAGTAGAAGGGTTGATGGAATTATGATTGAGCTTTGTTGTCTGCTGAATGGGGCTGAAATTTGGGGTAGGACTGTCCTGCTTCACCATGGGGTGAATTACACTGGTGAGGAACAGCATGGTGGGTTTGATTGAAGAGTTATCCCTGGGAAGCACTAAAGCCCCAAGAGCAGTACAGATGACTGTGGAATGACTTGGTGTCACTGAGGAAGCAGATGCAGCTGCAGCACTTTTGGTCACTTCAGAAAAATCACTTGTTGTTCTAAATGTTGCTAAAGAATTGGCCTTCTGTGGATGTTTGTGGCTGAGTTATTTATTCCATTTTTTGGACACATTTGAAGAGAAGATGGTGCCATCAGAGGACCTCAGGGATATGCTTTTTGCCCCACTGATAATTTCTGTTCTTTTTGTTACATTCTCTTTGGCATTGGCAGCTGCTGGTGCAGCATGACTTATGGTGGAAGGACTTACTGTGGTAGTCATATGCAGAACAAATCTCTGAGAAGTTAGTTGCACTGGAGACTGATGGTTTTTTGTAACTGACCTATTTGCTTTACTTATTTCTCTTACTTCTCCAGCCTCAGTATTGCTTCTGTTCCATTGCAGTCTTACAAGCAGAAAAGTGAGTCATTCCACAGGAGGGTTGCATGGTGTTGAGTTCAAAGTTTATTTTATACAGAACATGCAAGAAATTCGCTCTTGTTTATGATTTTGTTTAAACAAACCAAGTTACTCAGTGAAGACCCAAATAAGTTGGTAAAAGAAGCTGGTGTTATACTATAGAAATCTTACTGATTTACCACGTGTTGATGCTGGAAACCTTATGACCCTAAGTGCTAATGACATAAGAATCACCTAAAACAGTACTGATGGTCAACAGAATCTATCTCATCTTGATCAATATCAATTGCAATAGATCTCAGTGTGCTTGTGGAGATGTTGTAGGACAGCTCGTGTGACTGGAATGCTGTCATGGAGGGCTACACACTGTTTAGGAGAGACAGACCAGGAGGGGTGTGGTGTCAGAGTTGCCCTGTGTGAGGCAAGACTTGGAGTGTATTCAGCTCTGACTTGGGGTGTATGATGAGGAGTATGTCGAGACCTCGAGGGTCAGGATAAAGGGAATTACTCTTAAGGGTGACACTGTTGTGGGTGCTTGCTACAGGCCAGCTGATCAGGAGAAAAAAGTGGATGAGGTCTTCTGCAGAAAGCTTGAAGCAGCCTCAGAGTCACAGCACTGGTTCTTGTGAGGGACTTTACCTACCTTGATGTCTGCTGGAGAAGCAACACAGCGAAGCACAAACAGTCCAGGAGGTTCCTAAGGACTGAAAGAAAGCAAATGTCATCCCAATCTCAGAGCAAGGGAAAGAAGGAGGACCCAGGAAGCTACTTACCAGTCAGCCTCACCTCAATCCCAGAGAACTGTAATCAGTGGCACANGACAGACCAGGAGGGGCATGGTGTCAGAGTTGCCCTGTGTGAGGCAAGACTTGGAGTGTATTCAGCTCTGACTTGGGGTGTATGATGAGGAGTATGTCGAGACCTCGAGGGTCAGGATAAAGGGAATTACTCTTAAGGGTGACACTGTTGTGGGTGCTTGCTACAGGCCAGCTGATCAGGAGAAAAAAGTGGATGAGGTCTTCTGCAGAAAGCTTGAAGCAGCCTCAGAGTCACAGCACTGGTTCTTGTGAGGGACTTTACCTACCTTGATGTCTGCTGGAGAAGCAACACAGCGAAGCACAAACAGTCCAGGAGGTTCCTAAGGACTGAAAGAAAGCAAATGTCATCCCAATCTCAGAGCAAGGGAAAGAAGGAGGACCCAGGAAGCTACTTACCAGTCAGCCTCACCTCAATCCCAGAGAACTGTAATCAGTGGCACAGGGTCTAGTTGGAGGCCTGTCACTGGTGNATCTGAAGGGAGGGTGTTAAGAGGATGGAGTCAGTATCTGCTCAGTGCCAAACAATAGGACAAGATGCAATGAGCAGAAACTACCTTTGAATAACTTATCCTTGAGGTAAACGTTGAGGATATGGGATCTACAGGAGGTATTTATATTGAAGCAACTGGTGGTGTTTCTTGAAAGTACTGCATGGACAAGTGGAAGTTTTTCTGTGAGATGGACCAAGTCCTACCAGCTCTGATATCCCTTTGGGGGGAAGTAAATTGTTTATTAGCACGAGGTGGGGTGGTCTGTGATGGGAGGGAGGACAGAGTCGGATGCTGCAGGTTTCAAAACTAGCCAGCTGATTGGTTCTGTCAGGTCCGAAGGAAACTGCCGAGGTCCTTACAGGGAATCACTTCCCTAGCTGATGGATTTTCTCCTTAACTAAAAACCAAGCTATATTAAACCATGACAGGTGGTATTAGTAGTGTTGTCAGCGAAACTGTGGCAAAACCAAAAACCCTCCAAGAACATTTTCATGTTAAAGAGTCAAGGCATTACTTTATTATCTGTCCAGGACATTGTTCTGGCCAGAATGTACCACAGAAATCATCTCATCCACACATAGCCTGAGTGTGCAGAGAGAATCATTCCACGACACATCGTTTTTCCTAGTTTTTTCAGATCTTCTATGCAGTCAAAACACATAGTAAGAAACTATTTGGGTCAGTGTTCATTGGTCCCAAGTTACGTAGTTCTTAGTATTTGGTCTCCTACTGGATACGGATTGCTTCTGATGTTAATTAGATCTTCATTCCTTGATTTTCTTATCAGTCTTTTCTGGAGGAGATGTCTCCAACTCTGCCAGAGGCAGAGTCTGGGGTAGATGTTCGTAGATGGCCACTGATGTTCTGTTGATGATCTGTCGATGGCCTTTATCTCTTTGGGGCCACTCCCAGTCTGTTGAAATGCTAAGCCCATCAGGCCTCACCTTGAGAAACAATCTCCTGGAAAGAAGCTTCAGGTCCCTTCCCCTGGGGCAAAGGTGAACACACTTGGCTAAAGTTATATAAAATTTTTTTAAAACTGATACGCTTTCCAACAGTGTGATGCAGTAAATAAAGTCAGGCTTTAGGAAGGATACTTTAGGAATGATCCAGGCTTTCTGTAGAATTGGACATATACTTGAATTTCAAAATTCTGATGTTTTTTCACTGTTATTTAGACTAGAACTTCAAACCACAGCAGAGGTCTTGTGAATTGCTTTTCTTCCAAAATGCAAGGCTTTTTATATACCTTCAGCTTTTTTCTCAGTAGCCGTGTAGCACAGCAAAATTACCATGAATTCTATTCTATTGTGGGAAAGAGAACATTGCAGCTTTTTTAAGACCTCAGGTGAGTCTGGAAAAGGTACTTTAGTTGACAGGTATAGTCAACGATTTGGCCTCACCTGCTTCATCAAGATAAAAGATTTTATTTATCATTGCATTGTCAAATGCTTCTTGCACATATGTAACGTAAAAGACATCATTTATTGTTATTCATATACTACCAGAACCTATTATTGGTTGTGGTAACACTACCAATGTCAGTGAGAAAAGGTTGTTTCACCTCAGGTTACTCAAGTACAAACTCCACTGCTGCTTAAATGGAGAGCTGGGTGCTGTTCTTGTTAAGAGCATCTGAAATTCACATCTGTAGATCCATGCTTCAAAGCACAAAAGAACATACTACCTAGAAATAATAATCAGTTCCTTTCACTCAACAAGCCATTATTTATAGGTAGTGGTATGGTGAACTTCTGCTAACTTCTAGTTGCTGTGCTTTAATATATTATATAGATAAGCCATGTATATTGATGTAGATATAGGTATAATATATATAACTAATTATGATGACTAATTATGTATCAAGTATGTACAGAAACCCAAAAATCTATTAAACATAGTACAGAAATATAGATAAAGGTAGAAATATGAGACCATCTTGTTTATTTTGAGTTAGAAATACTTGTTCTGAGCAGTTGGCTTTCTAGAAGGAAGCAAATTTTCTTACTTCCTATTTGAATTCATTGTTTCCCAAGGAACAGTTGGACAATTCTATATTTTGTCAGGAATCACACCCTAAACAAGGTGTCTTACCCTCAGTGCCAGGCTACAGTGCTTTGGAAATTTGCAGTTATTTATTAGTTGTAATTATCTTATCAAAACCCCTAAGTACATGGAAAATCTGATTATGGTCTCACATTTAGATTAGAAATAATTGTGTTAACAATTATTCTAGTAGCAAAACTGCTACAGTAGAAAACTGGTATAGCTGGGAAACAAGTGAGGTTGTCTTATTTAAACTGAATAAAATGAGATAGCTCTTAGCTCTTTATTAATAGATATCATTGTGTATGTGTGTCCTTGTTTCTCAAGAGAAGATTTTATGTTTTGAATAAAATGAAAAGCAAAATGATGAATTTAAAGGGATGGAAGTGTCTCATATTGACAGGTACTTATCTCTGTATAGCTACTGCAGACAACAAAAATAAGATTCTTAGATAAACATTGTTAAACAGTGTTTTAAATTTAACAGGGATTACCCTGAAGCTACTTAGAGTTTTCAGATTCTATGGGGAACACTGTCAGAAAGTGGCTAATGATACGTTACATTGCTGATTTTCTTGAGATCTGCATGGCCCTTTTTTTTGCCCCTGTAATTAAAGTACAGTTGTTTTCCACAGCAACAGTCTTTCTAGAGTTTTGGAAAAGACGGAGAGCTGTGTTAACTTATGATTGGGACCTCATAGACTGGGAAGATGAAGAGGTAAGAAGAAACAGAAGTAAACACGTAAAGCCTTGCTATCAGCAAGGTTAAAGTCTCAGTATCAACCCATATTGTATGTCAGTCATCTGAGTTTGTCATTCAGATCATATTTGTATTTATAGCACTAGTTGCAGAATACAAAGGTGTGCTTGAGATTGTACAAGGATACTTTGCCTTTTGCAACTAACATTATAATTCTACATTTATTAAAAGTATTCTTGGAAAAACTGAGTGGAAATACTTCCCATACAGAGGATGGGAACTACTTGTGATGTCAGCACAGATGCCTTTCAGTTCCATGGTTTCTTGTTCTGGAAATTCCTGATCCGGCATAAAAATAGGACCAAGACAAGCAACAAGACAGAAACTAGATTTTGTATCCTTCAAAGAGGCATAGCTTATCCTCGAACATTCTGCTATCAGCATCAGCCATAATAAAATTTTTTATTCCATAAATCACTAGTCAACAAAGCTGTAATTTACCTATATTGTTGATTTAATTGCAGTTTAAGTCAATAGACTTCACTTGTTTTACAGCTTTCCATGGATGGGTAGATAGAAGCTGGTGGCTTTTAATAAATGCTCTCATAACACAAGAAACACCATTATAACTGGCCCTAATTTATAATTTTCTAATCAATTTTCACAGACAATCTAGTGTCTAAGTCAGCAATATGACCCATGATTCCTTTTAACACCCTCACCAAGTGGGTAAGGCTCCTGTGGTTTCTGTTCTTTGCTGGTCTCTGGCACTGCTTCCAAGGATTTTCAAAAGAGCAAATTATTTTGGTATTTGAGCTGAAGCACTCTAAAAAATCATTTGTATCACTATAATGTTCTACTTTGTAGCACATGTATGTCTGATTCTTGAGAGAAGTAAGTAACACAACTAATGGAATCCACCCTGTCCTTCCAGGAAGAGCTGCGTCCCCAGTTTGAAGCTAAATATTCCCAAGTGGAAAGAGTAAATCCCATCACAGGAAAACCTGAACCTTTTCAGCCTTTCCCTGATAAGCTCAGTCGACTGATGGTGTCTGTCTCAGGAATATTCTTCATGGTGATGTTTAATAATATTAGAATTATTGTATTGTAATTCATCTTACTCTGAAGTAAATAGTAACTCAGCATGAGTGCATTCATTAAGATTAGTGGATTTACATAATACAGGCAAAACTGATTGTCTGTCTTACTGCTTGTTCAGGGATCTCTTTGTTTCACAAGATGGAATATAGTTATACTGGAAAAGAACAGTAAAGAAATGTTTTAACTCATCTAGTTATTTTGTTCTTTCAAATTCTGCTCCCCAAAACAAATAACAATCTTTAAAACACATGTTTTGCCATTTCAGTGGATATTATTTCAGATGTGATTTCCTTTGTTCTAATATCTCTGCTTATAAATATGTACCTGTAGATTTCACTGGTCCTTACTGCAGTGTTTGCAGTTGTGGTATATCGACTGGTAGCCATGGAGCAGTTTGCTTCTTTCAAGTGGTATTTCATCAAGAAGTATTGGCAGTTTGCAACATCTGGCACTGGAGTCTGTATCAATTTTATGATCATCATGTCACTCAATGTTGTAAGTCTTCTGTTCTTTTAAAGGAGCAATTAATTTAAAAGAGTAATTTTTACAAGCTTACTGAGTTAACCATGTATTAGATATATACATGTTCATGTAGCTGTGTCTGAAGCTAGTATTGCAGTGGATTTTTCTCCTCTGATGCAATGTTTATTAATGTTTTTCTCTAATTCCTCCTTAATTTGTCACTGCACATCTTTGCTTATGTCGCCAAGTTACAGGGGTACAGATTGCTGCTTTTTACATTTGTATCTTTTTAATATTACCTTTTGCAATAGATCTCTAATTGAAACTACGTTATTTTCTTGACTGAGAATTTGGTTTATAGGTTGTTTTTGATTAATGACTTTGGATTTCTTATTATTCTTATTCTTATTCTTATTCTTATTCTATTTCTATTTCTATTTCTATTTCTATTTCTGTTTCTGTTTCTATTTCTATTTCTATTTCTGATTTCTTTCTTATTAAAATACAGCTGTGATATCCGTGTTGCACAGTCCTAGAATCACTGTGATATATGATTTTGGTGTTTTTTCTGTCATGTAACAGCACAGGCTTAATCATTTGCTCTTATAGCATTACACGGACAGAAACTCTATTCTTTCAGCTGCATTAATTATTTATCATCTTTCTGTTCCCATGCAAGCACAAACAGATAAAAAGGAATAATAACCCAGCAAACACTGACTTTTAGTTCTCTTAGGGAATTGCACTCACTGCAATAAGAGATAATTCTTCCAATCAGAGTCCTGTAGTTATTTCTGTTATTATATATGATCACTCCACATTATAAAACATATATTCAAGAGAACAAGCAAAGCTACCAAAAATAACTTGCTATTTATAGTATACTCAAGGAAATATATTTCAGAGTTGGCAACTGCCTGGGGCTAAATGACATTTAAAATAAAGACTGGAGATAGTCAGTATATAGACAGAAGAGTTTTCAGTACAAGGCTGATATCCTCAACCAGTATCCACATTGATGCAAAGGAAAACTGTACTGTGTCAAGGCTTTTTGCCTACTTTTAGATTATGTCAGTCTGTTCTTGAAATTAAAGGATAAACATCCAACTGTTGATTAAGAGAACCATTGATACCTGAATATTTCTCTTGGTCTATTTGTTTTTGTTTTATCTTTATTGTATATTTAACGTACATTTATACATGCTTATATACATTTACACGGATGAAGAGAATGGGGCTGGAGGAGTTCAGTGAAGTCTTTATAGGAAACTACACACATTACACAGCTACACCATTGCTCTCCCTTATCTGTCCAGATGCCTTGATGCTATAGAGCAAAAGAATACCATGCTTTTGATCCTTGTTTTCATTCTGGATTTGTCATCACAACAGCCTGGATGTCCTATACTTACACCATTTCATTTCTGTTTTAGGTATATGAAAAGGTTGCCTATCTCCTGACAGACTTAGGTATGTAGGTCTTTACTAATGGTGTGGTTCTTGCTGACTGTGGCATATACCTTTATAGTGTAATTCTTTATTTACCTTTAAAGTGTTTTGAAAACTTTATCTGTGAACTATGTTTCTGGCATTCCACTAAGCAAGTGAGAAATATCACAGGAAGAAAATAAATTATTATTTCACTGAGAAAATAAAATAAAACTAAGGAATTTATTCTTACACTTCTACTTTTAATGTTTCATAGTATACATTGAAAAAACAGTAATCTTATTTTGGAGCAAAAGTTGAAACATATTATTTTTTAGCACACTAAAGAGTTTTTTCCATTTTCCCCAAATGCTTGTTTTATCTTTAATTTAATATTTCAGATGGAAAAAAATGGGTTAAGATAAAATTAAGTTGTCCTGGATAAAAATGTTAAGTCATAAATTTTAAAGTAGCTCCTATTCTGTACCATTAAAATTTTATACTGAAGCCTCTAGTCATGATTCAATCACAGATGTAAAGTTTCTAGCTTATAGAAAACAAGAAAGCAAAGACAAAATTTAAGATCTCTGGCTGTGTCAATGTGTTACTGTTTAGTGTTCCATTTTACATGCTCACTTTTAGCCATGTCAAAATATGCAAGTGATCTTGTCTTGGTTAAATAACCAGTTGGCTGCTTAAATTCTACAGCTCCCTCTTTTGGTTAAAGTATTAAATGAGCTGCTCAAAACTTTATAGTGCTTCAGATACCAGGCAGTAGAACAAGCTAGCAAAATTCAGAATTTACAGTCAACTTACTCAAATTATTAAAATATTTTAAAGTATTTTTTCATATCAAACTTATTTCTATTCCTTTTAAAATATTGCTACAGGTCATAGAATGGGAAAGAAAATAATTAAGTGTATAAGCAGTTTTTTCTCAAAATACATGAAAGAATGTTTTTCAAAACGGATTTATTGAATTAAACATAATGCAGCATTAGGTGTTTCAGACAGGTAGCTCATTCTTCTTGCTAAGGTGTTTTACATCAGCAAAGGACACCCTTCTGGGAACAACTGTCCAAATGTAAAGCTAGTAGTATCCTGTATATTTCTATCCAAATTTAGTCATCATTAGACCAGAGCAGTTAATAGTGCAAATTTTAACTGACAAATCCAAGCAGTTTAGGCTTACAACTCTCATGCTTGTACAACTCATGTGCTTTAAAACTTTTATAAATGTACTATATTCCAAGTTTGATATGTCCATCAAAGGTGGATTTTGTAAAAATTAATCTGTGAACAGTACCACCAAATTCTAATTCAGACATAAATAATGTTCCACAAACCTTAAGGAAAGATATCCAAGGCAGTGCAGACCCACACAGAACACCTGTAGCCCTACTACACATTCCTACATTTCTTTCCAAAAGAAGCCAAGAAAGAACCTCTGTCCTTTCCTCATTGAATCATAAACTTTTTGGCACTCCACAAACATTATGAAAGGGAACTCTTGAGGATGAAGTAATGGTTTTACAGAAGCATTTAGAAGGTGAGAAGCTTGGATGAAAAACCAACTGGCTTTTAGTTTACTCTTTCACTTCTGCTTCCCTTGGCAGCTCTACTGATTCCAAGTGCTTTCAGGTTTTTTGGGGGGGTGGGTTGGTATGTTTGGTTGGTTGGTTTGGGTTTTGTTTATTTGTTTTGGGGTTTTGTTGTTGTTTGGTTGGGTTTTGTGGGGTTTTTTTGTGTTGAGATTTTTTCTTTGAATCAAGATACCTTTAATCTTAAGATAAAAAATTAAAATTGGTTTCCAAATTTTTTCATGGAAGTGAAACAGGTATCTTCCCATAGTATTATGTTTTATTCTGAACCAAGTGGCTTCTATCTTCTGTTTCCACATAGAAACAACATAGTCTGAGCTGGGGCAAGGAAAAGAAATCAATTGCAGCATGATGGGGAACTATGACTTAAAACCATCACTTGTTTTGTTAGTTATGATTGATTTGTCAGCAGACTTATGCATAACTCAATTTAATTTTTGTTGATATAATGTATATTGTGTCTTTCTAAAGAGCATCCTAGAACAGAATCTGAGTGGGAAAACAGCTTTGCCTTGAAAATGTTCCTCTTCCAGTTTGTCAATTTGAACAGCTCCATCTTCTACATTGCCTTTTTTCTTGGCAGGTAAGTTATCTTTGCCAATTGCTCTTAAAAGAAAACTTGCACAGAATTCAAAATATTCACTAATTTTATAGATTTGAAGAAAATACAGTGACAGTTTGAACTGTGAGGTTTAGGTATGAATTGTTTCTGGGCATAATTCAAACACTATTTCTGAGTGTATGGAAGAGTTGGACCCTTGAAATGTTTACCCATGAAACTAGAGAGTAAAAAAATTCTACTTTTTTATGGGGGTGTGCGTGACTTTCCTACTAAATAGGAACTCAGAACTTTTGAAAATGCAGCCACTTCCCAGATGTGGGTCTGTGTTAAAAGGCTTTATTAATCTTTTCTTGTCTATTCCCCTTGAGTTACATTTCCAAGAATGCATTTCTGTAAATAGTAAATATTGTCTGGCAAATCTTCTACAAAAGTAGGAAGCAGAAATTCTAGCTCCAATTTTTTTTGTGTCTTTAGGTTAGAGCATGAGATACAGCACAGATCTAACCTTGCTTCATCTTCAGTTCAATTTTGTTATGGTCACACTTACCATTCCTGCAGAACCTACAGAATATTTCAGGGTATCTTCTATGAAGTTTTATAGTATAATTTCAGTTCAAGATTGTTTGGGAAAAAACTAACAAAAACAAACAAGCAAAGAAACAAAAAAGCCTAGTAAAGACTGTTGGTGATAATCTGTTTGTTGCATTCGGTGGTGTTATTTGCCATACAATATCAAAATTTCTTTGTCTTGCTCTCTCCTGTATCTAATAGGACCAGGCATGGGTTTCTTTCTCTCTTCTCTGACTTCCATTGAGAGCAGGGATTTGTTTTACAAATCAAGTGTACACTTCACATGGGCAAGCAGATCCCTGTGCTGTAGTTAATTCCTGTTAATTGTAATGGCTTGCTTGTCTTCTTAGAAGTAGATTAGAGTTTGAATAGCTAACATCTAAAATCTCTGAAGCTAGGATTTTTATTCAGGACATAATAAAAGTTTAGGATCACTTGCAAAATGATGGTCTTTCTTTGCATTCTAAAACTTCCATATCCTACAGACACCAGATTTAAGCCTGTGTGCTATATTCTGTGGATTTTTCCTGAATTCAGTGGATGTTATGAAACAACTACTGATACAGGGTGTTCCTGGAATGTCCACTGAGAAACAGAAATCTTATTTTCCAGGTTTGCAGGCCGCCCAGGAAAGTACAACAAGCTTTTTAACAGATGGAGGCTGGAAGAGGTAAACAATCCTGTTTTGTGTTCCTGTGATATTTCCATGAGTAAAAAGGAAATGGCTGAAGCCCAGTTAAAAGATTTTATTTTTCCAAGTGCAACAAATACTAAACTCTTATTTATGGCAAAGGAAAGGATGAGTTTTTCCTTCTGTGTTCTCCAGTGTGCTGAGTGACTCTGCCCAAGACACACAAGTTCTTTCTGCCTCTGTCTTAGGGAAAAGCCATCAGTAGTAGTCCCTCACCTCACAAGCACTACGAGTCCTACGAGACTGGAATCTCCCAGTACTTGGAATTTTTGGATAGAGGACATAAATATAAAGCCATCAGCTTTTTATTCAACTTCATAAATTTCAGTCAGCACAGAAAAAAACATGGATCTGCTGGAATGGGTCCAGAGGAGGGGCACAAAATGAGTGGCTGAAGCATCTCTCCTATGAAGTTAGAGATACTCAGCTTGGGGAAGAGAAGGCTCCAAAGAGACATTATTACTGCCTTTCAGTACTTAAAGGTGTTTATAAGAAGGAAGGGGACCAACTTTTAGTAGGGCCTTTTGAGGGCAAGGGTTAATGATTTTAAACTAAGAGAGGCTAGATTTAGACTAGGTGTAGGAAGAGATATTACTACTACTACTACTACTACTACTACTACTACTACTACTACTACTACTACTNTACTATTATTATTATTATTATTATTATTATTATTATTATTATTATTATTATTATTATTATTATTATTATTATTATTTGGATGGTGAAACCCTGGGACAGGTTACCTAGAGAGGTGATGGCTGTCTTATCCCTAGAAACATTCAAAGTCAGGTTGAATGGGNTCCTTCTGTGTTCTCCAGTGTGCTGAGTGACTCTGCCCAAGACACACAAGTTCTTTCTGCCTCTGTCTTAGGGAAAAGCCATCAGTAGTAGTCCCTCACCTCACAAGCACTACGAGTCCTACGAGACTGGAATCTCCCAGTACTTGGAATTTTTGGATAGAGGACATAAATATAAAGCCATCAGCTTTTTATTCAACTTCATAAATTTCAGTCAGCACAGAAAAAAACATGGATCTGCTGGAATGGGTCCAGAGGAGGGGCACAAAATGAGTGGCTGGAGCATCTCTCCTATGAAGTTAGAGATACTCAGGTTGGGGAAGAGAAGGCTCCAAAGAGACATTATTACTGCCTTTCAGTACTTAAAGGTGTTTATAAGAAGGAAGGGGACCAACTTTTAGTAGGGCCTTTTGAGGGCAAGGGTTAATGATTTTAAACTAAGAGAGGCTAGATTTAGACTAGGTGTAGGAAGAGATATTACTACTACTACTACTACTACTACTACTACTACTACTACTACTACTACTACTACTACTACT
>VZSE01007467.1:705266-791820 GCA_013398275.1 Promerops cafer
AAGAAGAAAGATAATATTTTCAAAATTTAACTTGAATGTTAGAATTGCAACCCACCAGTATGCTGATGTTTCCTCTTTTCTCTGAAAAACAGATTTCTTCTATTGAAACTAGAACTTGGTAGCCACAGAGTAAAATATCATAACTTTGTAGTCAATGATTTGAAAAAATGGTTCTGTAATTACTTAACATTTAAATATGGCAGTACATATATATATATATATTTTTTTTTAACATACCAGTACCAGAAATTCTGCTAGTAAATCTCTCTTTAGACTTAGATTATTGCAAATGAAATAATGTTCCACTTTTTGAAATGAGTAAGTACTTATTGGTCTAAGTTTAAATGGTCTATGTAATTTATCATATATCTAGCACACATACCTTCAAATTAGGCAATATGATCTAATATCTAATATGTCTAAAGGTTGTTCAGCTGAAGTCTGTTTATATTTATTTTATTAAAATTTCTTTTAATATTTCTGCAGATGGAGATTAGTGTTTTTTCAACACACATACTTAATTTTTTTTATTTACACTCTGAACAAATAAAAATAAAGGAATTCTCTGATTTTAGCTTTTGATCTCTTCCACTTCATTTCAGTGTCATCCTAGTGGCTGCTTGATAGATCTGTGCTTACAGATGGGAGTTATTATGGTCTTAAAACAAATGTGGAACAACTTCATGGAACTAGGCTATCCGTAAGTTCAGATGTTAAAGTTCATTTTAAAAACAGTAAATACACGTTAGCATGATTCAGTGATAGGGAGAAATGGCTTTGTGTTTGGAGAATGTTTCCACTCGTTGCACCTCACATATTGTCACTTTGTTCCCAAGGAAAGCATTAACTTCCACTCTAAGATAAAGCTTCTCAGGGTATGTTAAACATCTAAATTGTTTATTATTATTTCATTTTCCATAATACAGAGACGTTCAGCCTCTGAAATGACTAATGAGCTCAGAGTCTTACACATCTCTTGAAACTATAAGAATATGTTTCCAGTAAAATGTTGATTGCCAAATATTGATCTTATTGAAGTCTCAGCCTTGAAAATAAGTTAGAAAGGATTTTGCTCACAAGGTGCAATTGCAATTGTTCTGCAAATGAGGGACAGTGTACTGTATGTTGTGGAATGAGGATTTTTGAAATTGAGAAACCTACTTGAACCCCAGGCTTCCTGTCTTCTCAGCCAAGCAGGATGTTAACTTTGTCTAAAATTTATTTTAGAACATGCTTATATTCTGTTATGGAAAGAAATGTTTTGTTTTGACAAAAACATTGTTTGCAACACAGGCAACAGTTTGTCTTTCAGTAACAAGAGAGATCAAGAGCCAAACACTAAATTAGCTTGAGAAAAAAGAGCAGCCTTTTTACAAAAATAGTTACAAGAAAGTTATTTCCCATCTTTAGTCTCTTTTCCATAATATCTAGAAACAAATAGTTGTCTTTAGTTGGTCCATGTGTCAGTACTGGATAATATTTTTCATTTAAATAACAGTTTAATTCGTGAGCCTACTATCTCCTTAATATTTATAATTACTTTGTGAAAAGATCTTTGCACAGCTTTATGAAGAATAGTCTTAAATATTTCCACCTTCAGCATTCAGCATCATCTTTTTAAATACTTTTTCCTGCTTTAAGAAAAGAAATAGATCAGACAGCAGAGCATCTAGATCTTTAGGTTTGTTCAAAAATGTATGTATTCTACTATTCAGTGTATTTTAGTATGGTTTCTTACTGAGTTCCACTGACTTAGTTTGCCTTTTACAGCATTGAAATAAAGCATTATTTACTTTTAGTGCTCTTGCTATGCGTGATTTTTGTTTTCTTGTTCTTTTTTTTTATTTAGTCATTCAGGTAAATCCCCCCAAAAAAAAAAAAGTCTATGCAAACATGTTCCATATTCTGAAAAGCTTATTTGTACAATGCTGAACATGCTACATTAAAGACATAATTAAAATTATAATTTAGAATTTTGAGATCTTTTATAAGTTCTTTGCATTACATCTAAGACGATATAGTAAAATTTTCCATAAAATACCTAAGTAATCACCCAGGTGCTGTTCAAAATAGGCCCACTTATTTCAAAACAGTACCAGAACATACTTTAAATCTCTGAGCAGATACAGTCATTCACACTCTCTTTATCTAATAAAGTTTATTACAGAATTGGTGGTCACGACGCAAAATGAAGAGAAGAGGGCAATCAATGGAGAATAAAATTTCTCTACCTCAGTGGGAAAAAGATTGGAATCTGCAGCCTATGAATCTCCATGGCTTAATGGACGAATATTTAGAGATGGGTGAGCAAATCTGGGAGGTGCTGGTTTTCTTCAGAAAGTAGAACTGCGTTGCACGTTGAAAGATGTTTTGGATTTCCAATTTCTAACCATAGAAATGCCTGTCTAGTTTTACAGTTTGGCTTCACCACCATCTTTGTTGCTGCCTTCCCACTGGCACCTCTCCTGGCACTGCTTAACAACATCATAGAAATCAGGTTAGATGCATACAAGTTTGTCACTCAGTGGCGAAGACCTATGCCTGCAAGAGCCACAGATATAGGTGAGAGAACCTAATGGCTGTCACTGTCAGGTGTCACCTCTCTGTGTCTTCCTCTTGAAAACAGCCCAACCCCTGAAGTATTTAATGTGTCAGGATGGTAACGTGACCAGCAGATTTCAGTGACAACTTTCCTATTAGGCAACAAAAGGAGCATTAGTTGCTTTGCAGAGAGGATTCCTCAAGTTTGTTTTCCATTTTCAATAAGGAATCATAATAGTTTGAGTATTGAAAACAGGCTGAAAGTATTTCAGGTTTCTGATTTGTGGAACCCTAGGACTAAAAACAATTGAATTTAGAAATTAAATAGAAGGAGTGAATTAACTTTTAATTTAAAATTGAATTAAATAAGAAATCTCTTTCCAGAATCTCCTGTTTGGCCTTTGTAACAAAAAGTTATGGTTATGCCTATGTTGCTCAGCTGTATCTTCTCAGCAGGGTGTGTAAGATTTCATTTGGGTGGTGCAGGTGGTGGCTGGAATGTGGGGACATGGCTTAATCCTGACTAGTTTTTCTGTCTCATAACTCATTCTCAATAAGAAATGAAAACAGTATGACCAATAATGACTTTATTATCACTAGTATGACTGATATGACTAAATATGACTATAAAAAACTGACTACTATGTTGACATTTCTCGTTTCTAGGTATTTGGTATGGAATTCTGGAAGGAATTGGAGTTCTGGCTGTCATCACCAATGCCTTTGTTATTGCCATTACTTCTGATTACATTCCACGTTTTGTCTACGCATACAAATATGGTCCCTGTACAGATCAAGGGTACAGACAAGAAAAGTAATTAGGATATTCTTTATATATGCATGTATTTTTCAGTGGAAGCACAATTTACTGCTGTATTTCTGTGATAACAAATACCAGATACATTTCTTTTACATCTGTGCAAACCTTGACAGATGTGAAGTGCAAGTAAGACAGCCAATCCAAAGAGTTTGCAAAGCAGCTATTTATATAAGTGGAAAATCATGTCTTTCCTTCTGAATGCAAACAAAAAAGTTTGTAAGTTGCATCAGTTTTCAAATCTTTTCTAGATTAGCTTTTCTTCTTCTCTGCAGTTGGTCTATTCTGTCTTCTGCTGGTACATTCCCAAACACATGTATATGCTCCCAAAAAAAGAGATTCACTCTTCCTGAGCTGTCACAGGAAAGAGAGTTTAAGGGCAAAAATAATGAGGTGGGATAGGATGAAAAGAGACAGTATCAGAAAAATGTTAGTGCCTAATGCACACTACCCATGTAAGAGAGAACTATGTAATTCTATTTCTTCTTTAGTCAGTAGTGATTTGAGGGATTGCAGCAAACCTGAAGATCCAGATTATAAAAAGATTCCTCATGCATCTCATCTTAAATCTTCTTTGACTTTCAAATGTGCTTTGGTTAAGTTACAAGACACATTTCAAAGAAGATAGGATGTCTTAGATGTCTGTGGTTTTCAAGCAATAGCAAAAATTCTCTCCTACAGTCATAAATCAATGTATTTATATGATTTCTGTAATTAATAGTAATAAATTTTGGCCTTTAATAGAACTGTTTGATATATAGGCACTGTTAATTTTACTGTTGGTGAAAACTCATAAAACCTGTTATTTTTTTGTATATGCTGCATTATTGGTGGCAAATTTTGCAAGGGTGTTAAATTATTCTGCTCTCTGCCTTTCTATCTATCTTTCAAAACTCAGTAATTTTAGGAAACACTTAAAAACATTGTAGCAGCAATTTTTGGTTTATATCACCCAGTAGATAAGAAACAAACCCTAAGTGCTGAAAATAGACTTTTAAACAGTGCTGTACCTGAAACAGATGTTAGTCTTCTTTTTCCAATAAACTTTGCTTCTCTTCATGAAATTTTAGAATTGCTGTTGTCCTGATAAGCAACTAAAGTATTATGCTCACAATATCTGACAGCAGAATATGTTTACGTACAGGATGTTTATTGTATAACCACTTCTTGAAGAAAGTGCTGCCCATGTGGCTTTTTTCTTTCAGATGCTTGAAAGGATATGTCAACAGCAGTTTATCAGTATTTGATTTGAGTGAACTTGGGATGGGACACTCAGGATACTGTCGGTATGTTTCGATGCTCTCACTTCCTGTAATACAGGCACAGACATTAATGCAGACAGTAAATTAAAACTGCTTAAATTGCTGGCATTTCTTCTTTTAGAATGCCTGTAAAAGCATTGGAGTTCATGTTTGTTCAACACAGAAGCCTCAGGTGCAAAGAGTGTGTGGTAGGATACGCTGCTAACATATTGGAAATTTGTGTTTGAAGTTTTTGCAGGACTCTTGCATGCCATTATCTTTCATGTCTCTATGAATTATTTAATTTAAAAGTTTTACCAGCTGCCAAGAAGGGTAAAAAATTCTCATTTCAATTTGGTTAAGCATTCTGAAGTAATTTAAAATTATTTAAAATACACAATTAAAATTTGTTACCTCTCTAACCCAGGTTGAGATTGCACACAGTTATGCAAGATGAATACAAGAAATACAGCATAAAAATGAGATATGACATGAGCGCACTCCTGTTTTCAGACTTATTTTTGCTGTGAGCATTAGTTTAAATTAGAATCATATTTCATTTATGCAAACTTTGGAGCATCTCAAATGCCTATAAGCAAAGATAAGAACCAATTTAGAACCAACACACTTAACACTCCAGCTTTGTAAGAATAAAATTAATTGTTTGCTCTGGATTTTTGGAAGCAAAAAGTACTGTCTCATAAACAGCTGTATTTAATAGCCTGCATTCTGGACAGTTGCTCTCCCTTTCTGTTTAACTGCTCTTGAAGTCTGCTTTCACTTCAGTTTCACTCCTTTTAGCCAGATCTGGGATGAGCTAGAGACCCCTTGACCATGTCTGATTTTTGAGCATGGGTTTCTCTTTGCTTTGCAGGTATAGAGACTACAGAGCCCCACCGTGGAGTTCAACTCCATATGAATTCACTTTGCAGTTTTGGCATGTCCTGGCAGCACGGCTGGCCTTCATAATAGTATTTGAGGTGAGTTGTGGAAGGGAACAATTTCCTTCTACCTTTTAAAAGTCTGAGGTGATTCTTTACAGTAGTCCCATAAGTAAATTGTCATTTTAATCAATTGTTCATTACAGTCTAGACAGAGGAAGAAAAATCGTCTTCCCCGAACTGTTGTCTATCAGCTGCTTCAAACAGAATTGGCAGAGCATGCACTTACTGTAGAGCTCCTCTAAAATCATATTTCCTTAACAGTCATCTTATCCATCATGTTGGTTCCCTGCCCAGTCTTTCCTATTTTATTGAAAAAGAAGAAATGCAAGTTTTGTGTGTATTAGGCACAGTTATTACAAGATAGAATCTGTGTCAGGAAAATGATACATGATTTTAGGTTAATATAAAAGTAGAAATGTATATACTAAGTTTGAAGTACATATTGCATACTACCCAGGAATCTGATTACTTATTTCCATTATAAGCCCTGAACAAAGACTGCTTGTAGGTAGCCTTTGCATTTGTTGATCCAACTAGCATACCCCGTAGTCACATCTTCATTTAGGTCACTAACTATACCCTTTGTTTTACTTTTTAGAAAACTTCAGCATTTCCCCATTTCTTTTAGATCACTAATTTACTCCCATATGAGTGTTTTTATTAAAAAAACAAACAAACAAACAAACAAAGAAGTTACCTTTCAGTCACAAATTGAATCTCAGTTCCAGTTTTGCCACAGACTTTTAGGGTCTAAAATGTCGTCCTACAAAGGAGTACTTATTGCTATGTTAAGCATTTATTTTTGTTTTTCTTTTCAGCACCTTGTTTTTGGAATAAAGTCTTTCATTGCCTACCTAATTCCAGACATACCCAAAGACTTGTGTGACAGAATGAGAAGAGAGAAATACTTAGTCCAGGAAATGATGTATGAGGCTGAACTGGAACATTTGCAAAGAGAAAGGAAAAAGAATGGGAAACAGTATCACCACGAATGGCCTTAGTCACTACCATGCTACAGCAAAAACACTGTTTGAAATTGGAGAGTGAAGTTACAAAATGAAGTCAGTCTGGCATCAGTGTGAAATTTGATGGTGGTGTATATATGTTCTTGCTAGGCTGTACTGTTGCAGACTTTGGTGGGCACTGAAAAATAGATGTTTCCAGTGATGTCAATGAAAAGCCTTACCTGTGACTGGTCTGTGATGAGCTCCAATGACAATTGGCATTCAGAAATGTGCAGACAGATTAAAAATCTGGACACTCTTTTAAAAAAAGGCAATGGATTTTCATGCTGTTTATGAAGATACTATCAGCATGACGAAAACAGAAAATTACCTGTGAACCTATAGAGTAAGGACATGACTAAAACCAACTTATGTGATATGCACTACTTCCTCAGCTTCTGATTGCTCAGCTCCATCTGTAATGCCTCTAAAGAAAAGAGCAGTTGTTGCCTTTGTGGCTATGACTTGATCTTTCAGGCTTACTGTTTTGTCAGGTTTGTCCTAGTCTCTTGTTGAGATTGTGGATGTGGTCCTACCCTAAAAAAAGGGGTCTGTGGCTGCTAAATATATACTATGCAGTTTAAGATTTGCACATCAGTGTCATTAATTTATCCATCTAGTTGAAAACCAAAAAGTTCAAATTCAGAAAGAAAACAGCAGCACTTGGAGAACATAATTTTCTGTTTGAAAATTACACAGCTGTTGAGTTGTCTTTCCACTTTTGTGTGTGAAAGGCCATCTCCACAAGCTTCCAGGAGGAAAGAAGTGTCATTTTCATGCTGACTGTGCTACTGTTCCTCTTGATCTGTCTGGGCAATGATTCCATGACTTCACAGAATGCTAACTTGAAATACTCCCATGCAGTGCAAATTACTTTCTCTTCAAAATACAATTATATCTTTATAGTATGCAAGCTTCTGCAGGTATATATATGAGACATACAGTATAACATTGTGGCTTGCTTGTTCAGGGAATGAGAAGAAGAGCAATTTGTAACAATGTTCTTCTTATTGTAATAGTAAATGTTGCAGTAATGTGCACTTCTTTTATTGGCCTAAATATGTCATAACATTGGAGCTGGGTACAGGCAAATATGTATACAGATTGTATATAAATGCATACACACGGTGGTTACTTTGGATTTGCTATTATTATTATTATTATTATTATTATTATTATTATTATTATTATGCCTTCTTACACTTTGGGGGGGATTTTTTTGAGAAAATGACTAAAATAGTAGATGTTCGTTGAAGAATCAAATTTCAGTTTTTATGTGCAAACAGCATACTGCAATGTTGCTTGTGGTTAATAGTCACATTTTGTTGATGAAATTGTCTGTTATTAACATTTCATAATACAGGAAAAGTACTTAATTTTTAAACAAGTTTGAAGGGATACCTTGCAGGGAAGGGAATGGATAAACAGAGTTACAGTTGTTCTGATTCTCTTGTAGAATTTTAAATAATGCCTTCTCTATATTGGATGAGAAAAATCTAAAAAACAAAGAGTCAGCAAAGCACAAAGTCTACAAATATTGACAGTATTTTTAGAAATAAAGCTGCAGCAAAATCACTGCTGACAGATATGAAAAGGCCTGAATTTTTGCTATTTACATTATCCTATTGAATTAAAAAGTGTGATTCTAGTATTCACTTGCATTTATTAGCACAATAATTTTACTTTAGTTCACTGAAATTAATTTCAAGAGTCAAGAACCCATCAAAATGGGTAAATAGGATCTGTTGTATCCAGAGAGCCTAACTTTTAACTTAATCAGACTTTTAAGTTCTTCAGTTGTTTCACCACATTAATGAGATTTCTTGGTTAATTTCAGCTCTGTTACCAGACAAGGCACTTGTAGGAGTATCTATAATACTGAAAGGAGGAAAGAAATTTGAAGATCTGGCCCAATCAGATACATTACCCATTCATTCTGTGATGAAGGGCTGATGGAACTCAGCTTGCCATTATTTTGGAAAGGCTGTTTTGTTCCTTCATATTCTGGGTTGTGCATTAAGTTCCTCAGGAGTCATTATCAGAAAAAAAAATCACTGCACTCTCCTCAGTGCTAATAGAATCACAACGTTTGATTTAATTTATTGTCTCTCTGTCTCATCCTATGGACTGTCAAGCACCTTTTGACAGCATTAACCCTGTGTCACAGGTTTTGTTTCTGTGCCACCTGGTGATAATATTTCAATGCTTCAGAAGGTCACAGATGAGCTCTTTCTAATATAGTCTCTAAAAACAACATGTCTTGGCTGGCCCAAGTTATAAAGATACGGGGTAAAATCAGGCAAAAATCAGAAATATTATTTTATATTTTCTTGTTTCTGCTACTGATATTGGCACATGTCAATACATACCTAGGCAAATTCCAATTGGACTTGAAAAACCACATGAAAAAATCTTTTTCTATTTGAGATTTACATATATATATTATGAATTCTTTTCAACACTGGAATATAGGAGTGTATGAAAGGCAAGTATGTAGATCTGACATGGTGCATTTTATGCACTGAAAAAGCACAAGAAGTTTGGAGAAACACTCTGTGTGTCCTTTGCTTTTGGAGGACATCAACAATGTGTAAAGGTCTTGCCACTGTCTAGCCATGTGCTTAAGCTGAGAAGCCTTTTTGCTAGACTTTGCTTAGTATGCTGTTTTCATTGACTGCACGTTATTTTCCTAAAGAATAAGGCACACACTGTCCTCAGGAATAATGTATTTTTGAATGGTGAATGATCTTTTAATATTCTAAATATTGTCTTTTCAAACAAATGACTAGTATGACTAGACTGTGCATGCAGGCTGCATTTGTGAAATTTGACAAAGCTTTGGAACCTCAATTTGTGCAAAAATGCTTTAGATCATTGCAGATCTAATCTATGAAAAGTTTGCTCTATGCATGCGCCCTTAGAGAGACTGCATGAGCAACTAGGTTTTTTTATATATAAAGTATTTGTTTAAAATGTGTTAATTATTCTTAACCAAATTCTGCATCTTGATTCAGACAAAAGAAATTTTCATTTCAGAAATGGCACAAAGTCCAGATACATGATACACACCTCATTTCTTACGACTTTTTATGCTAAATTTGTGCCTAATGTGTGAGATCTGAATTTTGGTGAATAAAAAAAGGAAAATAAGAATTCTGTTTTATTGGCCATCCTAATGAGAGGTGCCCCTAAGTTTGTTTCTGCAAAGAGGGAGGCATTAAGAGTATTCACAGCTGAGTGCTAAGGCTTGCATGAATGTTGAGCTCAGGCTCCCACAGCACACTGACTGAGCATCCTTCGATGGATATTTGGAAACAAGGCAAACCTCATGATGAGTTCAGTAGAGCCTCTGAAACTGTCACCCATGGCATTCTCCTGGAGAAGGTGGCAGCAGGGGCACTCTTAGCTGGATTAAAGCTGACCAGATGGCCATGCCCAGAGGGTGGCAGTGAATGCTGTTGATCCACTTGGCAGCTGGTCAGTAGTGTGGCTCCCCGAGGCTCAGTTTTGGGGCCAGCTCTGTTTAATGTCTTTATCAATGATCTGAACAAGGGCATCAAGGGCATCCTCAGTGAGTTTGCAGACAATACTAAGGTGGGTGGGATTGTTGATCTGCTGGAGGGCAGGAAGGCTCTGCAGAGGGATATGGACAGGCTGGATCAATGGGCTGAGGTCAGTGGAGTGCTCAGTGTGGCAAAGGCCAAGTCTTGTCCTGGACCACAACAACCCACTGCAGTGCTACAGGCTGGGGGCTGAGTGGAAAGCTTCCCTGCAGAAAAGGACCTGGGGGTGCTGTCAACAGCAGCTGAACATGAGCCAGTGTGTGCCCAGGTGGGCACAAAGACCAGTGGCATCTGTACCAGAAATAGTGTGGGCAGCAGGACCAGGGAGGTGACTGTCCATCTGTACTTAGAACTGATGAGGCCACACATTGAGACCTGTGCCCAGTTGTGGGCCCCTCAGCTGCAGGCAGACATTGAGGTGCTGGAGCATGTCCAGAGAAGGGCAATGAAGCTGGTGAGGCATCTAGAGGAGGAGTTGTTGAAGGAGCTGTGGTTGTTTAGCTGGATGAGGAGGCTCAGAGGAGTCTTATCACTCTCCACAACTACCCAAAAAGAGATTGGTGGGAGTCAGCCTCTTCTACCAGGCAACTAATGACAAGACAAGGGAACATAACAGGCTGCACACAGCAAGGTTCAGGCTGGACATCAGGAAGAAATTTTTCATTGAAAACTTTGGAATGGGCTGCCCTGGGAGATGGTGGGGTCATCATCCTTGGAAGTGTTCAAGAAGTGATTGGACATAGCACTTAGTGTTGTGATTTATTTGTCATGGTGATATTTGGTCAAAGATTGGACCTGATCATTTTGGAGGTGTTTTCAAACATCAATGATACATTTCTTTCCTAACCTTTTTCATTAAAGGATTGATAGAGAAAATGGTGACAGGGCTAAAATTTCAGTAGTGATGACGGATGATAAGTGAGCTTTTGTTTTTTGTAAGATGTTTCTTTGGAAGTACATATCTTCTATGGAAGTACATATCTATGAAATACACATCAGCTGTGGCTGTGCCCTTTTCCAACTACAACTTGTCATAAATTGTGTTCTGAGGCACAATTAGGCTCAATTGTGTCCTGTGAAAAGCTTGAAAGGAAAATGTCTAAGCAGACTAGTAAATATAGGTTAGTAGACAAATACCTTAATGGAAAAATTAATACATTTCCAGAAGTTTCCTTCATAAAAAGTTCTACAGAAGGAAAAATACCTTGGGAAACATAGCTTCAGTGCAAGTATTAATATGGGGAGAGGCAAGAATTTTGGTGATGTTTTATTCTTAATGTGCCATTAAGATGATCAGTCTAAGCATATTTGTAATGCACATCTGCTCTTTCCTTGCTGTGCTTCCTCCACTGCAGACTCCAACTGGGAGCGTTGCCAGGGAGAATTTCTGGAGCCATGGAATCCATTGGAGTTATCTGCCAAGTCCTACATGGCATTGTGGGACTTCACAAACTTTTGCATTATGTCACAGTTTGTTTGGAGGCAAATTAGCATAGTTAGCCTGTAAATGTCACCAGTTTTCATTAAAACTATTATAAACTAGATTTTTTTATATATATACTGGGCAATAGCCTTATCAATAAAACTCATTTTATACAAACAGCTAGTTATGAATGTGATAAAGTTGATGGAAAATTTAAAAAAAAAATCACGTTTTCTATTTAGTTTCTATTTCTATTAAGAAAATGGACAGGGATAAAAATAGTGGTATCATTGATCACTTAAAATGCAGTAGTATTTCCAGAAGCATTATATTTTTTGGAATCCTCATAAAGTGCTGATGTTGCTTGTTTGGGGGTAAAGTTTGAAACAAATATAAGGGCAGAATTTTAAATAATTATTTGATGTTAAGACTGATTGTAGAATTCAAACAGAATTCTACTTCTAGGCAGACCTGTTACTTTGTTCCAATGCATACTTTGTCTGACTAAAATGCAAACAGTGACACTTTTTGAAAGTGTTTAAGTGAATTCTAACCTATGTTTCTGTAGTGAAAAATCTAGTTGCTTAAAAATTTCCCTAAGTCCTTTCATACTCAACCTTATGCTTGCAAAACCCATGTTCTTCTGAGGTAAAATTCAGCAACCAGCATGTGGAGGGTGAGAATGAGCAGAAGGCAGCAAAGGGCTCATGTTCACTCCAGCAAGTTTTGCTCCAGAATTGCAACAGGCTCTGAAAAATAAGGGTTTGAGGATGAAGCATGGGGACAGGCCTCCTGATCTTTTTTTGTTGTTGTTTTCCTTTGGCTCATTCTTTACTTATCCTCAGTGTTTTATTACACACTGCCTTCTGGGTGACAGTCTGATTTCCAGGGCAATTCTGTAACAGCAGATTTGTTTTACATGCTGCTTTTGGATGGCCCTTACTGAGATGCCAAAGCAGAAAGTGCACAAATATTAGTCTGTTTGGTGCTTTTTACAAATCAGTATGCATTGATGGGATGAAGCAGTGTGAGACAGTATGGGGTACTTCTACCTGTGCTGTTCCTGTCTTTGCAGTCACTTCCCCAAGCACCCCAGTTTTTTCTCCTTATGTCCCTTCCTACACATACACATATATCCTAAATACCCTACACAGCTGTATAATTTTTAAATTTCTATAATGGATTCGTTTTGACAATTTTTATCTGATATTGCCATTGCAAACACATTTACTAGAAATTGGGATTGTCATAAACTTGTTGTTACCAAACCATAATAGCACAAATGTTACCACAACAGCACAAATTTCTAATGGCACAACAAGGAACAGTAGGGAAATCACTTCACTATTCCATGGTATACAGGAACTTTTTAAATCCAGGACTGGGATTTAGTCTTTAATTGTTAATGGTGTGTTCCCTCTTCACTGCACTCGAAATGACCTTGTGTTAGTTCTGTTGGCTCATTCTGTCTTCTTGATACAACCTCTGTATTTCTAGTTATTCTCTAGTTTGCATTCTTATTGACATGAGCTACTTGTTAGGATGCAACAAGGTGAGAAATTAGGATCAAACCCAATGGAGTCTAAAGCTAGTGAGATTTTAACCACTGAGAACACGATGATTTTTCTGTTAATAATGAAAAAAAAAAATCAGATCACATTTTCTTTTCATGTTCTATTTAGATGACTTGGAGTTTCGTATTGAAAAATCTTCCAAACTGTTGGCTCTAATTTTTACCTAGAGTAGTATCACTGAAATTTCAGTTCTTTGAAATAATCTCATGTAAAATGTAACTGAATAAGATAGTTCAGTCAATTTTTTACTCTGATAGTCCTGGCTAACTTGCAATATCATGATCGTAAGAGATTTCTTAAAATGTATATATATTTGAAATTTATGTAATGTTTAAATACAACTTGATTTCTAAGTAAGGAGTAAGAATAAAATTTCAGCTATTTTTTCTACTCATAAATCTACACTTTGTAAGTAATATTTAAAACAATTTTACAGTATCAGAGAGCGTTTTGGAGAAATCTACTTTTCTGTGCAAAAGCTGTAAGTTCCTCCAGCATGTCAGCTTTCAGTTTCTTTTGTGTTTTAGGATTGCTTTTACAAGCAGCTATGTACCCCAGAAGTAAAAGAATTCACTGAGGAAAAAGTTGTAAATCTGGTTAACTATTGTAAGACACTTTTGGCATAAATTTGTCTTTGGGATGCTGTTTACTTTATCAAGGTTTACATATACAAATGCAACTACTTGCTGTATCATGCACATTTATTACTTTTTTTTCAGTAATAAACTTGGATATCTTTGAAAAAGGCTGTGAGCTTTATTATTCCAAATATTTAAAGATAATTAAAAGTAATTGTATACTTGAAAAGTGAGTGCTCATGAGCATTCAGACCATAGTCTTGTAAGAAAGTAATTTCAGGGTCATACTTGGCTCAGGCATTTTTAACAATTAAATATTAAATTTTAACAATTAAATATTCAATTACTTTGGCCTCAAGGCACAGCTAGACTGAGTTTTCAAATTTTCAGTCATTTATGTTGTACTGCTTTTACTAGTGACTAACAATTTCTTAAATTTAAGCTGTTCTAGGATTTATCTGTGCCTAGTTTCATAATCTCAGTGGACAGGTTTCATAAACCAAAGTGGATCTGCCTCTGGAAGGATCAGTGGCTCAGGATGTAGAGGAAATTAGAGGATAACAACACTGGCATGAATATTTAAACAGAATGGGCATTTCTGTGAGTTCCAGTTTTGCTAGGACTTATCCTTAAATCTTGCTAGAGGGATGAATAATGAACTACTGATTTGAGCCATCATACATTGTCATGTATGATCCACGTGTTGGAATTAGTATAACCCTGTGGCTGGCTCCATTACAAATACAGGAAACACTTGAGCTCAATGAGCAGCTTTACTTGTAACAAAACCAGTCTGGAAATAGTTGAAGAAAAAACCTTCAGGATATTTCTTCAATAGCATTTGGAGAGAATGCAGTTCTAGCCAACCTAACTCACTTTTCCATTAAATGAATAAATTAAGATTCTCTTTTGTGGCAAATTACTTGAAAAGATGTTAAGTCTGTAGTGCATCCAGTGCTGCCAAACTTTTGAAATGCGTGCAGAGCATAATGATGCTGCTTTAAGGATAAGCTTTAAGTTCCTTAAGAAATATTCAGAGACATGGTTGTCTTCAGAGTTACAGATCTCTGAATTAGATATCCTGCAACTATGACTATAGAGGGTTTTATCACCACAGAGGGTTTTATCACCCTCCATCTGACTGTATCTCTTCATATTGGTGTTTTGAACCACTTCCACTCAGGAATTACTTTACATCCTTGTGCATGGTAGTTAGACTTCCTCAATACAACCTGATCAGTAAGGTGTATGGCCCTGAGATATAAATGATAGAGTAGTATTTTCTGAATTTACACCTGTGCCTTGCTAACAATCCAAAGTATGGAAGCAGGAAGGGAAAGCATGCTGTGTGAGACAGCAAGCAGCTAGCCAGGCTCAGCTATAAGCTTTAATGAGATTATAAAAGCAGGCTAAAAGGGATTAACAGAAATATTGACTTAATTCTTGGTTTCTTGACAAACTGTTCCATGCAAGCAAGAGAGTGTCATTTACAGACTGCTATTTCTGTTCTCTTATTAAAATCCTGGGACCACTATCAGGGGTGGAGCACGACAGGGGAACAGATTGGCATACATCCACATCATAAAGATGGTCACTGATAGAGCAAAAGCAACAGCAAGGCTCTTCAAAGAAATACAAGCTAAATGTATCAGCTGGGTCCATGAGTTATCTTTGATATTTTCATTCAGTCTGTTTCATTCAATTGTGAATTTTGTTATAAAAAAAACATATTTATTGAAAAACTATATCCAGAAGTTAATCAAGGTGAGAGGTGATCTGTTGACTTTTATTAACAAGTAAGTTTTCAAAGAAATGTGTTTCACTGAAAGAGAGCACTGAGTGGTCTCCGCTTCCAAGACAGTGTAATAGACAGATTATTTTGCCTAATTATGTGTCTTTTTTTTCAAAATTCAGCATGAATTATCAATTAGGAGGCATGATCATCATTCAGTGTTCGTCTATTTTCTTTATTGCATAAAAGTGGATCCTTTTGAGCTGAAAACTAACACAGATAAAGAACTATCCTGAATTCAATGTAAAATTTTTTACTCTGCCCTACATCTTTTACAATAAGAAGCTATAAAGAAAACTTGAATTCCCCAGAGGAAGCAAACACAGTTATCTTGGTGACTGGAAGACCAGTCTGGTCCATACAAGGTTCCTGTGAGGAGACTTTTTGTGATACCTGGGTGTAGGCTCAGCCTGACCTCTCTTCTCTCTCTCCATCAGAGAGCAGCTCACAGTCTCACCTTGGTGAGATATCTCACAAACTTCTCTGAAGTCTTAATTTATCTCAAGTTCACCTTTGCACATTCCCTTCAATGATGAGTTGCTGAGTAGAGCATGTGATGCAGATGTACTTCAGCTGTGTGTGAGTGGGAGCTTCCACAACAAAATTCACAAAACATTTCTTCTGAAATAGCAGTGCTTCCAAAACCTGATTGTCCAATCATTTCCCAGGTCTGCCAAGAAATTCATAAATAAAAATCTGGCCTTTATTGCTATAGAGAGCGATTGCTCCCTCGGTCACCTATAAGCTGGTAAATGCAGTAAAAGAAGTTATTAATTTCTGAACCTGAAGAACTAAAGTTTGTTTAAATGTCCCTTGTCCCTCAGCTTCTAGAGGCGAGATTCTCTGCTTATATTTGTATATGAATTTTCCTCAGAATTGTAACCACAGATCTGGTGATTTTCTTTGTTGGTATTATTCTTGAAGGTGTCATCTGTTCTGGTTTTATTTGCAGCAACTTTAGGCAGTTTTTTCTCAAAGTCCATCTGAAAAAAAGAAAGAAAATACCCTTGTAGTTCAAAGCCTGTATTCACTACCTTTTTCCTTTGATTAAAGAAAAATTATTAAAACAGTGCAAGAAGAAAGGTGTTCATTCTGTATGCCTTTTTAATGATCTACAAAGCCTTGAGACAGCTGGAGAATAGCTGTCCCTGTAGCTGAGGAGGAGGAGGTGGTGGGAAAGAGCAGCTCAGGTGCTGGTGAGTGCAGCACTGCCTGGTTGTTACTCTCTGGTGCTGCTCTGGAGGGCAGAAGCCTCAGAGGCTCTGATGGTGGGGATGACAGCAGCAAGAGGACTTCATGAGCATGTAAGTTCCAAAGTCTTTTTCTCTGGCTTGGTAGGTGATATCTTGGTGAACTGTTGAGTGTGTAAAGTGAAGTTTTGTCCCCACTCGGCTGCTGGAGCGGGGAGGGCAGGGAGAGGGAGGTCAGACCCTGTTCTATGCCTTAAGTTTTAGCTTTTCTATTTTTCAGATTCTGTGCTGCTTTAATGTGTAGTTCTGAGCTTCCTGTTAAGTGATGGTAACTTCTGTTCATAGAGTAGGGAGACAAAACAATTCCTTCTCTAGCTGGGGACCAAGGACAACTAATAAAAATTTCAGGCCCAAGAACATAAACAACAGTGGACTGAAGAGAGAAAACAAGAAGGATGGGACTTCATAATCTGTTAATTGGTCAATTAACCCCAATATGTAAATGGACCAAAACTTATGATAGTGAGAAACCTCGTGAGCATTTTGTGAAACCTCATCTATTTTGTGACCATTTTGGGTTCATCTTGGGTGTAGCCCTGGCCAGGCTCTTGTGGTGCCCAAGGTGTATCCATTGTATTTTTAATAAATACCTGCTTTATTCTTTAACTCTGTCTAGCCCCTGTTCTAGGTCAGCCTTCCCAAGGCATCAGTTCCATGAGCTCCTGGCTTTCCCAAGGGCTGTTTATTTTTGGAGAGCATGAGTCCCCACATTTGATGAAAACAGGAAAAATAGGTAACTTACAACTGACCAGGGTTTGGCCGATTTCATTTCCAGTCTGTGGTGCTTATGCAGCATTCCTTGCATAATTTCAAAAGCAGCTGTTGAAAGCTGGTTAGTTCTGTGCTCAGCACGTGCCCTCAGGTGGGCAGGTGCACGTGTTGCCACTGCTCCTGGGCCACAGCAGGGCTGAGCTGGTGGGTTCAGGTACTCACCTCCAGGCTGTCGTGCTGCACACCACACCAGAGGAGTATTTTGAGTCTTTTGGACCAAAAGCAGAACAGGTTGCAGACTGGCTTAATTAACACTGGTGGGATGTCTTCTCCTCTACTAGGTCCTGCAAAAAGAAAATAATAATAAGTGAGTCTATGGATAGCTCAGTATGAGCCTTGGGAGCCTCAGACCATGAGGTGGGGGAGCAGGCTCAGAGCCCACTGCCCCCCTCTGAGTCTGTGTCTCAAGTCACCTACTGGACCTTTTAAAAGCTTTTTTAACAGCCGAGTCAGCTTATGCAAAAGCACGATTGCTTACATATGTGTATGTATTTCTATGTCTGTGTATGTTTAGAGTACCAACCTGTCATAAAGCTTATCAACAACCCTATGAGGGCACAGCCCACGCAGCCGATGGCACTGAAGTACAGGTAGGACAGGGAGTACCAGGTGTCTGCCAGCAGAGGCCTGTGAAGAGGTGACAAAAGCAGCTGGTGACGAGCATCAGCTGCGTTTAAGTCGCTGCCTGACTGTGCCAGCAAAATGCAGGTGGTGTCATGTGGCATCAGTCTGCATTCCCAGCCCGCTCTGTCGTCACTGCCTGCACCCCAGCTGCAGGCTGGGGTGGCACACTGGGCAAAACATGGGCTTAAGTGGCAACAATAGGAAAAATACCTCTCTGGAGCCACCGTGGGAGCTGCTGTCACCAGTGGCTCGGTGCTGTTCGCCAGTGTGCAGTTGAGGGTAGACAGTTGCAGAGGGATGGACTTTGTTGGTGGTGCAGGGTAGATGAAGGAGCCCGTACCAGCCCAAAAAGCCAAGCTGATCCCACCTAAGAGGCCTCCGAGAGCACCCTTGGCAAGTACAGAAAGATACTGTTAAAGATGGTATGTGGAAAGTGCTTTCCTGTGAATGTGAATTAGGCAGGAATAGGTAATGATGGGTTACGGTGTAAATAAATCCTGCTCTCTCTCAACTAAGGTATAAAACCTGGTGTTTTAGTGCCCTCTGTTTATAAAAGTTGAAGCTGAAGTGTGATTAAAGCTGTGATACAGATTTTAGTTCTACTTCTGTTAACCTTGATGGGAATCCTGATGCAGCAATATGGAATGAGCTCACGTTGTGTTTTGAGTGAAAGAATGAAGGCAAAGCTTTTGAAATCACTCTGTGCATCCCAAGGCAGGTGCAAATATTGAATAATTTTTTCTTCTTAGTGAAACTCAGAAACAAAAACAAAATTTAAGAAAGCCCTCATGTGAACCTAATCACTGATTATTCCACAGTTGGGTAGACTTAAATTCAGCAGGATAAATTTAGGCAGGGAAAAGGCATGTATAAATCAGTCTTAGATCCTCAGGTGCTAAATCTGAAAAGCAGCTCAAAGACCCAAACAACTTTCAAAATTGAGTTTTAACCAAAAAACACCACGAGATTTTCTTTTAGATCAGGATTTTTCTTTCCTTACCTTCCAGTTAGCACAGGGAAACACAATTCCCAGAGTAAATAATCCCAGCATGGGCCCCCCACACATCCCGTGGATGGAGAGGGAAGCCTGTGGGTGCAGAGAAGAAAGAGAAGTTCAGGGCAGCAGTGGAAGCATGCCCAGTTCTGATTTAGGTCTGTAATTTTCAGTGGGAAAATGGTGAGGGAGAAGGGATAAGTAGTGATTTCAGGGCACAGTTAAAGAGAGAATCATGCTCAGTACTGTTTCCTAGCAGTGAGTCAATACTGAAGGAGTTAGGGGATTTTTTTTCCCCCTACTTATTCCTCTCAGCAAAATGTCCACAGAAATGGTTTAGGTAATCTNTATATAAATATATAAATATATATATAAAACTATTAACCAGCACTTATATATGTAAGTATAAGTATACTTGTACATATATATATATACTTGTGTATATATATATATATATACATATCAGTGCTGGTTAATAGTGGGGATGGTTTCTAGCTCAGTAGTGCCTGAGATGACCAGGCAGCAGGGAGGAATTTGCAGTTCTTATTGGATATTTAGTGTAGACCATTACACACCCAGCAGTGTCTTGTGTGAAGTCTCGTTGGGTTTTTGGTTGGTTGATATTTCTAACAAAGTAGAACAATAGCAATGAAATTAATTTAGAAGTTTTGCCTCATGTAGGAATGTTTCTGTTGCCTTTAAGTATCACTTTTAAAATAAATAATTGAGTTGAGAAATAATAAATGAGTTGAGAAATTATAAAACAGCATGGCTTTCTTCACTTGACTCCAGTTTTAACTTCATGGTAGGTGAAACTCTGTATGCAGCAGTCTTGAGTAAAGCCAACCAAAACTTCTGTGCTAGCACACCTTGGTTTCAGACATAAAAATTATCTTTCTAGGTCCAGAGTGAAAAAAACTAAGTAGTAAGAGNGGTTTAGGTAATCTAGGACCCATCAGAGCTGGCAGCATTGTTTGCTCAGTTCATTACATTTTCTGTTCATTCCTATTCTATTAATTGCATTTCTGAAGCAAGGAATACCTGCACAACTCCTCCCATCAGTGATGCTGCTGCAGCCATCGAAGTGCATAGGACACCATATAATATACCTGGAAAAATAAGGTAGTGAGGTTATATATATATTTATATATTTATNGGTTAATAGTGGGGATGGTTTCTAGCTCAGTAGTGCCTGAGATGACCAGGCAGCAGGGAGGAATTTGCAGTTCTTATTGGATATTTAGTGTAGACCATTACACACCCAGCAGTGTCTTGTGTGAAGTCTCGTTGGGTTTTTGGTTGGTTGATATTTCTAACAAAGTAGAACAATAGCAATGAAATTAATTTAGAAGTTTTGCCTCATGTAGGAATGTTTCTGTTGCCTTTAAGTATCACTTTTAAAATAAATAATTGAGTTGAGAAATAATAAATGAGTTGAGAAATTATAAAACAGCATGGCTTTCTTCACTTGACTCCAGTTTTAACTTCATGGTAGGTGAAACTCTGTATGCAGCAGTCTTGAGTAAAGCCAACCAAAACTTCTGTGCTAGCACACCTTGGTTTCAGACATAAAAATTATCTTTCTAGGTCCAGAGTGAAAAAAACTAAGTAGTAAGAGGAAAAACAAGAATGGAGAAGACTAGAAGCAGTTACAGAGAAAGAAAATATATGGGCTTGGCTCTTTCATTATGTTTATGAACTTTTAATAGAATTCTTATGGTATTATTATGGTATTCATAAAAGTGTTATGATCTTACTGCAATAATTGTAACAAAAATCCTAAAAAATTAAAATAATGTTATTAATGCTACTGTTAATTAATGCTCAGGAAGCATCAGGCTGATGTTCACCTAGAGGGTTTATAGTGTTACATTCCCGTGGAGGTTTCCAAAGTACAAGTGTTTATGGGGGAGTCTCTCTAGGCAGTGCCCTTTGCTGCTAGAGAAATGGGTCTCATCTAGAGTACCCACATAAGCCTTTGCTGATCCACGTGCTCATCTTCTCTGAGAGGTTTGGGAAACCTTTCTTGACCAGGTCTTCAAAGGTAACAGTTGCTAAAGCATTGATGCTGGCAGCGACCGTGCTGTAGAAAGGGAGAAGAATGGTCAGTAAACAGGAAGCAATACAATCTGAAATCAAGGTGTATTTATAAAGAAATGCTTCCTCTTTTTCAGCACTAACGCTCTCCAAGAACTGTATGATTCATAGTATTTTTCATATGTAATACTTTAACTGGGGAGGTTTCTGCTACTTCTGCAATTGCTGGGGGCTCTGCCTTGTGCTGGCACGGAACAAGATAAAAACACTGACCCTTAATCTTAACTGACCCTTCCATTTACAAGTTTGCAAGGACTTTAAATATAGACATGTTCCAGAATTAAAACTTTACTCCTTTACAAATTGAAGGATGTGCAGTCACCACTAGTGCCACCCTGGTCCTCCATGAATGGCCCAACTCTTTTAGCTAGGTGAGTGAGTCTATCTTTGGGGAGCACAGTTCAGACAGACTTGCTGAAAACATTTATACCCCTGACTATAAGACTGTGGCAGTCAACTTACATAAAGACAATTTCACCCTGAGCAGCTCCCAGAAGTATTTTGGGAAGTTAAACTCAGTTTTTCTACACTTTGTCTGTATTGATAACATTATTCTAAAATGTATTTGGGATAAAAAGTTACTGGAGATGTGGAGTTAGACTTTATCATAAACATAACTATAGAATAATTTAGGTTAGAAAAGACGTCTAAGATCACAGAGTCCAACTGTCCAGATGGGCTTTTCTTAGGGTTTCACATTTTGACCTCATTCTGGGTCCTCAAGAAATTATCATAAACAGCCAAAATGTTAATTCAGATTCACAAACCTTAGAGTTCCACTGAATGCACAGGCAACAAACAGTCCTGGGACTCCTGGCATCGAAGAAAAAATGTCCATAACAAAGTATGGCATCAGCTGGGATAGAAGGAGCACAAGAGCAACACAAGAAATTAATTAAGAGTTTCCTAGGTAATGGAAGAAAAGTATTTTATGCTTATGAGCATGTTGCTAAATTCTGGTGTTGTCCCAAATAATGTGGTTTCAGATTTTGAGCAAAGGGGGTGTCTTTTGGCAAAAATGCTCAATTGAATTAATACTGCAGGAGGGCCAGAATAGATATTATTGTAGCCATGACCTGGCACCAACCTTAGTCCCTGAGTGCTGAAAGGACATAGAGGATTGCACAAAATTAAACTGTCCTGATATGTGCTATATCTGAGCCCACAGCAGCTCCTAATTATTGTAATGGACACCCGTACCTGATCAGGAGCTGAAATGAAAGCAGCAGTCCAAGGGTCACAACTCTTGTAATGGGAGTACATCACCAATCCACAAAATACTGCACACACTAGGACTGTCCAAAGTCCCAATAAATTCAGGTACAGTGCCCTAGAGCAAAAGAGAGAAAATGTTTAATGGAAGATAAATAAGAAAGTTGTTACAAGATATTTATTCTGAACATTTTTGGGCGATCCCTTAATCCCAACTGGTTATATAATTCAAACTGGCTGTATAATTCAAGATTAAAAAATAAAAATGAAAGGTACACCATCCTTATGCTATAGGGCAAGGATAAAGTTTCCAAGCAACTCCATACAGCTGTAAGAGTCAAGTAACCTCTACTGTCCCTTGTAAGAACAGATTTTTGTCTTTTGGGAGATGCTGATGCTGTCCTCCCTTTAAAGCACACAGAATATTATTTCCAGTGTTACCATGCAAAGTTACAGTCTTGGTTGTTTTTCTTTTTTCCATGAAATGGATGTGGGTGACAGCACCTGCTAGGAAGATTGTGTGGCTGCAGCTCAGCAATCCTGCAGGTTCTGAGGGCTGCCAGGCTTTACAGAGCTCACATCGTGTTTGCACATCACCTTGCACAAGATCTATTGCTAAGGCCAGCTCACAGTGTGCTACCAGGAAACAAAGGTTAACCCAGCTTGTGATGTTCTCAGACACTGAATTTTCTACAGGATGAATTCATATAGACAGTCGTGACCTTCAGAAAAATGAATATGTTTACAGACAGCAAAAAAGCCAACTGTTTGAAAAAGGAAAAGATTATCACCTTTATTCTTTAGCCACATGTGCAAGCAACTGGCCCTAGGTGTGTGAAAAAATCTGACTGTTTGGTAAAATATGCCTGGGTATGCATATACTACTGCTGAAGCTGAGACAGGTAGCCTCCAGCTGGAGACCTGTATATCTGTACTGTGAAGATTCATTTTGTTCTTCATTGATTCTGATTATTCTGATGCAGCAGAATTCTAAGAAATTATTAAGATTTAATTGTATTTAGGTAATACCTTGTACTGTAGTGCCCCACTAAATCAATAACAACTTTTAATCCAGTATAACATAAACACAGTTCCAATAGATAACATTTTTACAATGAGGTTGTAGATAGCACAACTTCTGTGTTGGCATCTTGGCCATACTCTCCTTCTGAGGATTAGTTTATCAGCCTGATCATAAACTGATAAGCTGCAAGAGATAGATTTTTCTTTTTCCTCTCTATATACTGAAGTCATTTCAAAACAGAGGTAGTAAGACTGTAAGAGCAAAATTAGCTCACTACCACCTAATGGGATCCCAATATTTAGTTAAAATAGCTGACAAATTTAGTGTAATTCTTGATTGATTGCAGGAATAGGTTAATGACAGGTAGCTTACAGTTTAGCATGCTTTTCTGATTTGCAGGAAATGCATCTCTGTATTGTGGACTGATTGACTCCATAGAGCCCTAGCCATGTAAATGTTCCCCCAATAACTATTGTCCAGAAGGTATGTCGTCTCAAAGGATCAACATCAAAGCTAGAAGAAAGAGAGAAAGAAGCAATTTAGTTTTTTATTTAAACTTTTTTTTTTTTTTCAGGAAGAGGTAGGTGATTTTTTCAGAATTATCTGGCATGTCCTACCATCTGAATCAAAAATTCTGCTCTGGTAATACTGTTTTCCAGAACACACAATCTGATGTGTTGAGGTTTGGAAGGTTTTTTTACTTTTATATTGGAACACATTGTTTTCAAGTCAAGATAAACAAATATAATTCAGACCTAGTCAGAAGATCACTTAATTCAGATTAACCAAGTTATAAGGATGCTTATGCTCAGACATCAGGCCCGTGTCATACTGTAGCAGACCTACAAGCCATCCTGCCTGGGACCCCATCTTCTGTAAGGAACAAGGTTTCTTACCAAACTCTAAAAAAATCCAGTAAACTTTTAATAACACATCATTGTGATATAACTTCCTTTACAAGAGATTTCTTCAGCTGCTGTGTACAACAGCTTATCTTCTGTACAACAAAATTCTGCTACTCAGCAAACCTAACTCATACAAGTGTATCTTTCTGGCTCAAATGTGTCATCTTTGCAGTTCTCCTTATCTTGGTTGGGACAGCAGATAACATTTGACCTTGCTGCTGGATTCTCTCACTGACTTGCCTTGATTAACCAACAAATGCCCCAAACAGCCAAAGGAAGATCAGATTTCTATTTCAGTGTACTGGTGCACTATTGCTAGGCTGCTGTTGTGAGTGCAAGTAAAACACAGTGTCAGTTTTATGAATAGAAAATGAAAGATCTATACAATTAGCCACTGAGATCTCAGTTGACTGGAACATGGTGCTAATGGCATCAAGGTTTCATGTTTGATCCCTGTATGGGCCATTTACTTAAGAGCTGGACTTGCTGATCCTTGTGGATCCCTTCCAACTCAGAATATTCTGTGTATGAAATTGGAAAGAATAATTGGGCTGCATTTGTAGCTACACAAGGAAAAATGGCAAAATCTCCCCTTCAGTTCAGCAGACCTTTGATTTCTTGAAAGAGTTAAGCATTCCTAAAGCTCAAATGCATTGCCAATAGCTGAAGAGATGAGGAATAGACTTCTCTGAGCCACCAAGGCTGTTTAATAACAAGTCTGTGTATTTCTGGCTTACTGAGCGTATGGTTTCTGAACATTAAACATACAGAAAGGAATGTTTTGCATCATTTGTTTCTTACTCAAGTATGTTTAGCCGAGATCCTTCGTGGGCATCTTCCCAGACTTTGGTTGATCCACCACTCAGACTAGTTCCTCGAATCAAAACCGTCACGAAGCCAGCCACCATAACAACCATTTGAAATGCATCTGTCCAGACAACAGCTTTTAATCCTCCCTAAAACAAAGACAAACTCTATACCCCCAATCTTCTTTCCTGTTGCTCAAGTAAAAAAATGTAGAGAGACGACTTACTTTGACAGCTCATGAGCTGTGTGTACAGCACCTAGAAAATCAGGGTTCTGTATTCTCCTGCAAAGTGTGTATTTTTGCAGGTCAGAAATTTCACAGCCTAAATAGTTTGTCCATGGCCACAGGAGAGTATTTGACTTTCAGTTAAATGCTTTTTTTTTGCCTCCTTTATATGCATTTGACGAACATATGGTGTGGAACAAAATCTCAGGGAGTTCCTACATCCTACATCCCATAGGACTCCATATATTCTCAGAGCCCAGTGGTCCACAACTAGCCTAACACACAAAAATAGCTCCAGAAAGTTTGCCATTCAGCTTTCTTCCATAGCTACTTTCATATTTGATCAAAGTACTAGAGCATATAGTAAGTGTTTTCAACAAGAGTGGAGTGATATATTGAAAAAAATCATTAGTGGCAATGAGAATGGCAATTAGTTTGTGTCCTGAGCCCCAGGGCTCTGCTGCTTCACTGCAAATATCTATATAATATATCTATTTTGGAATTTGGAGTCTGTCTCATGTTGCTTCCACTCAGAAGTAAAGCTCTCTGACCTGTAGATTATCCTTCCTAGGTTTTAGCTCTTTGTTCTTGAGAACAATTTTCATTACAGTGTTTTTCAGCCTATAATTTGTAAAAGATAAGAATCATCTTCTCAAAAGATGACAGGGGAAGCTTTTTGCCTCCTTATCTGGACTCTGTCTCAAGATGTCTGTTTTAAACATGGAGACATACAGCAGAGGATTCTCCAATTAGACTTCCTTATAACACAGAGCTTAGTAGAAATTTATCTCTATGTTCTCCACAGGAGCCATCCTTCTCTGATAGTCTGTCATGTTTAAAGGATGGTTGAATTAACAGTCTATGTTCCAACTGTTCACTTATGTCTGTTACATACCAGAGTGCAATAGAAAGTGCAGACAATTCCTGTTGCAGCTACAGAGCCCCAGAGATCAAATCCAGTGACTGCAAAACCAATGACAACAAAATTGTTAGTGAAATGGATGTAAGTCATCTGGAAGGCAGCAGAAGAGCTGCAATCCTTTAGCTTTAGAACGACAGCAGTAATCATTAATTTTAATCTTTTGTGGCTATTAGGAGCTTTGCTGGATTGTTAAAGTTTCGTAGAACTTCTGGATGCTGTTTTGCATTGTTGTTTTCTTTCAAATTGAAATTAACTATTTTTTTAGCAAAAGTAACACTTAAGAATACTTGCATAAAGCAAAAATGTCGTTCTGATGGGACAGAGCTTTATAAGCAATGCTTCACTTCTGTTCTCAGTCCAGAACTTTGTCTTGAGAAACCAAGTTCTTCAGAGATTCCCAAAAATCCTAAGACAAAAAACCCCAACCCCTAAGTAAATTCCATTACCTGCCTCTAAGAATGGTTTAATGCTCAAATGGGCTTCATTAAAACAAATTTCTGCATTCATTTTGCTTCGCAAAGTTTCTTTACACAAGATGCACAAATTTTGCTTTGGCTGATACTGAAATCTCACCCACCAGTCACAGTCTGCAAGGGCAAAACTATTTGTAAATGTTCTCTTATTAGGAAAGTTAGCATGGTGTAATAATGAATGAGAACTTTCACATGGAATTCAGCTGCATGACCGAGGAAAAAAATTTGGTGCTGTGTGAGCGGTGGGATCAGACTGAATGCAACTCAGATAATGAACAGTGAAAAGAGCCTCACAGACTCTTCCTTATCAGTTATGGTGAAATCAGGATTTGGGCCCTGATGATTCCTTGTGCCCTATGGCAGTAAAATTACAAATCCCATCTATGGTGATGGATGTTTTATGCCTAGTTTGCAAATATTAATTGAAGAAACCTGGGGACGGACAGCAGAACAGCATTTATCTCTGGCTACAGAGAAAAAAGTTATGCCCAAGGAAAACTGAATACAAGTGACAGGGATGGGGGGAATCAAAGTACATAGTATGGTCTTGGATCATCAGCTTGTACTGTGAACTTTGTCAGGATGTTGGGAAACTGTTTGCTTCAAATCTCTTCAGGTGGTACTGAGTGGAAAGGAGAGCAGAAGAGCAACCACGAGGCTCCTGCTAACGTTTGGGTGTGAGAGGAACCTGGGGAGTCAGAAATGCAGAGCTACAAGGTGAAGGCAGAAGCCTTCTTATAGAACCTTTGAGCAGGGCTGGGTTTTTGTCTTTATCTATTTTTGTCACTTCATTTACCCAAGCAATCCCTCTGGTGTGGTTCTTTGGGGTAGCAGTGTAGTGCAGCAAAAGGACTCACCTTGGTTGAGTGCCAGTGATGGAGCATAGACCACTATTCCTGTGTAAAGGACCTGAAGGAGAAAAATTATGTATTTGAATGCTCAGTGATAAAACTTGTGTTTAGAGTAGGGCTCTGAGCAAAACACCAGATCTAGGGGTTTTTTTTAGATGAGCTTGTATTGTATGTGGCTTTCTGTTTCAGCCCTTAAAAATTAAAATATTGCGTTTAATTCCTTTCTGAGGGAAGGACCATTATCTTTGTATTACCTATTTCTCTACTGCTAAGACAAATAGATGACAAAATATCCTCATGAAATAGAAAAAGGGTATCTCCAGAAAACACAAATAGTGATATAGAAATAAAGTTGCATTGATCTTAGAAATTAAGCTCTCATTTTTCCATTCAATCCCTTTCAAAGTAACTGACTCAATACCCTTTACATGTAAATCTGACAGAACTGATGGAGGAACAAAGCATCAAAGTCAATAAGCATTCAGATCTATTGCCAAAGGTTTGGGAATTATTAAAATGGAACTAATGCAGAAGGAAATGCCTCCTAATCTCCCATCAAATCTCATCTTTCCATTAAATACATAAATAATGTAACCTTTCAAGATGGTCACAGCAGTGACCATCATGGGACCACAGCTACCAGGGCATCTGCCCATACCTTGTGCAACAGTTTTCAAACACAATAGTTCACTTCAGTGTCATAAATGGGTAACTAAACATACCCAGTAAAGCTTGACCAGCTTCTCAAGAAAGACAGAATCCACTTGTTTGGGAAGAAAGAGGCTCATAAAGCGACCAAGAATGTGCTGTGAGAGTACAGCACAACATCCGAGTGTTAAAGACAACTAAAATGGCATTCTTAATACTAGACAGGAAAGGTTAGGGAAGTTAGACAGTTAAAAATATAATCATACTTTCTTTTTAGCATTCATAGTTCAAGTGAAAAAAACAAGAAGAAAAGAGTACTCATTAGAACACCTCATTATAAAAAATGTGCTGTGTGAGACTCGTCTGTGAAAGTCAATATTGAGTGAAATTAGCATAAGAAAGGAGTCAATGTTATCTTACCGTCTGTAGGATGTAAATCAACGTTGCAGCAAGACGGACAATCTTGTTAAATCTTAACTCCAAATACTAGGAGAAAGTGTAATCTCAGTGAAGTGTGCATGTAGCATCTGTGACACATGTAGCACCACTGCCCTTACGAGCAGTTAACAAGGAGAGCAGGATTGTCATTAGACATAACGATAATTACACTTAATAAATCAGCCTTCTCATCTGTACCACGTACTTGAAGTTCTATACTGGATTGCAGTGATCAATACCTTCTTTGTGCTGGGAATAACTGGAGGATCCCAAGAACTACAAGGAAATTGTAACTTCAAGTGAAAGTATATTCCAGCTATACAATAAGGAAACTTGAGCTCACTCTGGCAGAAATGGCATCGACTCCAGTTGTGACAAAAGTGGAGGTGGAGCAAATGGTGAAGCAGCAACATGGAGTTTCCTAGTGCAGGAGCTAAGCTGGCTTTCCCCCTTGTTCTCTCTCAATCTAAAGCCAAATCTGCTCATCACCAATATGGAGAGGCAAGAAGGGGGATCTTGTGGACTTCCAGGTTCAAGGATGTAGAGAGGTGTTGCCTCCTTCAAAAGACCTGCAGAGGTGAGTGGGTCTCTAGAGCCAAAAGCCCAGGTTCTAAGGCTGAATCACCACCTGGGATCTCTACAGAGTCTCTCTGCCCCGTGGCAGCCTCCATGCAGGGAGGCTTTTCTTGGGCCATAGTCCCAGGTGCCCCCAAGCAGACACCAGGCATGGGCTGTACAAGTTCTCTCTCTTTTACAGGTCTATGGGCTATGCACTTTGTACTGCCAAAGCATCTTTTTTCTTCATTTTGCTCATGCTGATCTTGTGTTTCTTGCATAATAAACCCCACAGTCTGCCATATAAATACACAGGTAATTTATGTAACTTGACCTATTTCTAAAAATAAGCCATGAAGCCAACAGTCACCTTTCCAGCATGCTTGAAGGTTCTCTCCATCTACAATGACATTTTTGCTGGATGAGATGACAAAAGTAATTCATTCTCTGATATTGGATCAAAACCAACTAGAACCAACTAGAAAATACAACTACTTGCAGCAATGGTCAATTTTACTCTTCACTGACCTGAAAATATTTACAAATACCCAGGCAGATCTGTTTGACCAAAGCCCTTCCTTGGGTTTGGGCTCAGTGAGCATGAGCAGCCTGAAGTGAGTAAGAGGCCATCCCAAATAGTCAGTAGCTGTCCTGTGGATGTGCAGGTTATAAAGGCTGCTACTGAACTGTGTTATGAAGGAAAAAATGTGTTCCAGAGAAAGTGCCAGGCAAAAACTCTACAAAATTCAGAAGTCATAAATTTCATGTCCTAGAGAATGCTTGAATTCATTCCCCAGCCCTGACTTTTTTTTCTTCTTTCTGTTTTATTTTTTGAATAGGCCTGCCACTTTCTTTCTCTTCCTCCCATCTCAGCTATTTAGATATAGTAGCTTGGCCAAAATTGCCATATCTAGACTAAGTTTGAATTGGATCGTACTGAATGTTGTTCTTAAAGTCTGTCTCTCTAAACCAGTGCAGAATACTCAAAAGACCAGAAGCATTTGGATACACTGTAATATTTTCCAACTGTAACTTAATTTGGGGCTGTGTGTAAACCCATGTCCTGTCTGTGCTATATGTGCATAAAGGAGCTCTGACCCTAAGATTGTGATTTCAGCTTATGCAATATAAATAACTAGTTTAAATAATGCAAATTATTTCTAAAAATAATTAATATATCAACATATTTGTTCTGTAATACACTGCAGAAAGCTTTCTGTCAAAGATTTTTCTCTAAAAATATATGCATGATATCTAGTTATGCTAGAATAGTGCCTTTATTTTATGATTTTTACTTACCTCATAAGTGCTTGTGATGCCAGATCTATAAAAAACAGGTAGAAAGAGTTCAGAAGTAAAAATTATGACAAGTGTATACGAAAGAAAGAAGAGCACAAAGGATGCCCCATAGCGATAAACTTCAGAGGGTGTCCCCAGGACTGTTACTGCTGACATGAAGCTTGATGTAAGAGAAAAAGCTATGGGTCCACATGTCATCTGCTTACCACCCACCAAAAATTCCTTTGAAGTTTTCTTTTTCCTCTCTTTAACTGCAAAAAAGACTCCAATGCTGGCAGAGACTAAAAATAGTGCTGCAAAAACAACGTAGTCCCAAGTCACGAATTTTTTGACTTCTGGAGCTACAAAGTCTGGCATTGCACCAGCTGAATAATTCTCTGATGGAAGATCCTGGTTTACTGTGTCTGGTGCTCTGACCAGATTAACTCTGTTGACAGCAAAGCTGAAGCCTGTCAGTATCTCAGCAATGACCAACAATAAACTGAAAGACTGTTCAGCCAGAACACTTTTTCTAGTCCAGTTCAGATCTAAGGAGTTAAAAAAAAAAAAGGTAGCTAAGGATGAGTTGAGGAGGAATGCACTTAGACCCTCGTACTATGGGTGCTTCTGCCAGGCAAGCTGAAATAAAGGACTTAGCTGTGAAATCTGTAGGACAATCCCTTTTTATCTGTGATGTGTAAATTGAAGGTTAAACATTAGCCTGGTACACTGACTTGATCCAACTCTTTTCTAACATCTCAGCATTTTTAAATAATAAAATGAGAGCAATAGAGAAAAAAATAAAAGAGAGAGAAAGGAAGGAAAGCTCAGTGTACAAATCTGTCATCTCAATAGTGATTTTATTTTCAGAGAAGCAATTTCTTCCTATGGTTAAAAACTGATCTTGAATGCCAGCAATGGGCTTTACAGCTGTCCTTTGACATGCTAAGTGTGCTCCTTGGTAGATTCTCTGGAATTGAAGGTGGCCATAAGAAACTGAAGTCCTTAATGGTTAAAACCAACTATGGTTCTTCCCCCCACCTTCTCTAGTCCAGCCTTGGTGTGTTTGGACACTCAGTGGACCTCCAGATGAACAGAAGTGTGGTTTGTGCTGCACTGTCTGAGGATCAATTTCAGTTAGAAATTAATTTTTAACTGACTTCTGCTAAAGACAATATAGCTTCTATGGGTTCGTGTGAGAAATGACTTATTTTATTTATCCATATGCAACTTTGTTGGACTTATAGGACTAGAGAATCATAGAAAACAAGATTTAACAGCAAAATTTATCTTAACTATGTGTTTGGCATAATTTTTTAAATTCAATTATTAGGTTTTCCTTTTGTGTTTTTGTTTTAAATCATTGAATATTCATTTTATCTTCATTAATGCCATAACAACACATTTTCCAAAGAAGCAGGAAATCACTTGTCATCCTGAAGGATTAACTTGTACAGAGAGGTAGTGTGTGTAGTCACAACCCTGAAGGAAGGGTGGAGTGTATATTGTGAAGAAAATTTAAAAAAAAAAAAAAAAAAAGAAATTACATAACCTGGGAGGGCTTTTAGTAGCAGAAGTCCTTTTCTTCAGCCTTGTCTTGGTTAGGGATGGATCCCACATCTCCTTCTTAAGTCATTGGTAAATAGAGGTAGTTTTGCTGTGTCAGTAGCAACTTAGTGTGGTCCAGACCTGAAGTCTTGCCTGTTCCCATCCATTGGTTAGGAGAAGGGCTTCTTCTGTCCGTGTGTGCAGTAGAGATTGTGCAATTTTATAGTTGATTTTGGTGAGACTGAGAGTGAAAGGGGGAGTTGAAGGTCCCCTTTTATTGCCAAATGTGAACTGAAAAAGACACACAAACAGAAAGCCCAAACCAATATGCAAAGATACTTCTCTAAAGGTACTGCTGCATGTAGACAAAAGACTTTTAGTCCACATAAGTTAAAAACATGAAGTGCAGGTTTGGGACCTATGACCCAGCCCCCTGTGAAAGCCAGGATATGGATATAGCAGTTGCCACAGCACCTCACTGTGTCCTGTAACCTGTGGGTAGTGAGATGGAGGGACCAGAAGAGACAGCAATGAACCACTTTCCATTATGTGGATCAGTCAGGGTCAGTACAGGTAACATTCTGAGAGTTTTCATACAATTACATCCAAGTATACCACCACCACTAGTTAATATTTCTCTTTTGTACAGACCAAATGCTTTAAAGTGTTACACTCTCAAAAAAGCAGCCAAGCATTTGAGAGGTTTTTTTTTTTTTTTTTTTTTTTTGCATTTTTCCCCGCTTTTTTCTCTTCTCTCCTTATGAGTGTGGATACAGATATGGATATTTTCAGCATGTTTTATTTCATACCTACAAGGTCATACTTATAAATGTCTCTGGCAATGGTAAAAGCTATGCCATTACAACAGGGAGCTTCTGGGGTCAACCATCAACCCAGTCAGGCAGGAGGCTAATTTAATGGTGTTTGTATGCAGCCTGTAGGGCTGATCAGGAAAACCATAGACTGATCTAGCTTGATCACAGGGAAATCAAGTGAATTCACAAAAAGATGCAAAACCCTCAAACTTGAGGGCATTTCTTCTCAAATTTGAGCTGCTGCACACACATTATCTAATTAAGACATCATCAGTCTTACAATGTTGAGAGGGTGGAGAACTGTTTATGAAGCCTGGGATAAAAAATGAAAATATAAAGCAAATGAAAAAATAATCATCTGAGTCAGAAGGTTTCTCTCCTAATCATGTTACCAAAGAAACAGTAAGTGGAAGATCCCTGTAATATCCATTCTAGGGAAAAAAGTGTAGTGTAAAAATTCCTATTGGCATAAATATAAGCCTGCAGCAGTTTTTTTTAAAATTATGGATGTTTTTTCTAGCAGAAAGGTGGGGATTTTTTGGATGATAGTATTTGACACAGAGTAGGAAAAAACTAATTCACTAAACTAAAAAACTAAAAAACAAATTGAAAATCAAACTAGAAATGTAAATTGGTGTATTTATCATGCCATAGTCTTCTGACACATTTTCAGCATCACGTCATGGGGTTGTTCAGAATAACCATTTTGGCTAAATCTCACATAGAAAAAATAATACAACTTAGAAATACAATTTCTGAAGAAAAAATATTTTAAAATAGTATGGAAACACTTGTTATTCTTCCGTGATGTTATTCTGTATGTGGGAATAATTGATATTTTTGTTTCCCTGAAATAATAAGATGTTTTAAAAATTTATTTATGCAAACTCTTGTGAAACCGATTTTTAGCCAGACTAAACCAAGGAATAACCTTCACTTTTTGAAGATTCAATACCTCTTTCAATATCTGACCAAGAATCTGACAGGACATTCCAAGTTGAGTGTTTCTCTTTTCCACTCCAGGCTGGATGCATCTGAAGTTCTATTTCAGGCCTCATTTCAACATCTGAACAAGGCACTTGACGATAGCAAAGTTGAGGGTGTGACTAATGAGCTGCAGCCTGACTTCCTGCAGTCCAGCAGGAAAACTTGCAAGGAATGCTCTTTTCCATGAATTGCTGTACCTTTTTGCCCCTGATTGTGGGGAACACAGGAACAGTCTTCTAAGGGGGAGAGGAGACATAGCTCGAGTGAATGGATATGTATCATTGCATCTTTCAGTTTGAGATTATGAAGAAGACAAACCTTAATTCAGTATTCTATCAGCTTGAGAGTTGAGCATCTCTTCTAGCACTTGGAAGGTGCACCTGCCTTATCCTAATATTCAGAAAAGTGCTAATGCATGTGCCACACCTTGCATATTTAGAAGCAGTTCCCTAGGAGGAAGATGAAGACGCCTCTGCCTGCTGCTCTCACCACCACAGCTACGTTGTCCACTCTTGTTCTCCTTCCTTCTTCTTTTTTTTTCCTTGCAATGAGAGCTTTCTGTTTGGAGTAAATGCCAGCTTGAGATGACAGAAGTCATCCCTTTCTGAGACCAGACTAGAACCATGTAGTCTGATGCTCAGTGATCAGATCATGAACATTTTTTCTGGCTTCAGCTGAGTTAATCTGCTAGATACGCTTTGTCATGTGTAACAGATCCAGGACCTGACCCTTGATCCCAGACTGCCTGATCACTAGTACTGAGAAGAAGGAAAATGAGTTTTGAATTCTGAAATTACTTAAAATGTTTGCATCTTCTGCACTTATTTTGATGCTGAAGTCCAGTATTTGAGTCTGAGATCTGCCTACTGTTATAAGCACGTCATCCTGTAACATAATATCAAGTCACTTGAAAATTTGATATCCATTTGTTGGTATCCATTTGTTGATATCCATTTGTTGGTGCTACTCTAAATGCTTAGATCTATACATAGAAAATACTCTTGATTTAACTCACAAAATTAAGATCTCCTCACAGGTTGTATACTTTGCATAGTATCCATAAACAGCAACAGCCTTTACATATTATTATAAAAAGTAAACATTACATGTATTTCTCTAAGGAAAGAATTTCTAACACCTAGGCCAAAAAGTTTCTCTATTTAGTATATTGCTTTCTACTAGAAATCATCTGAAGTGCAACTGTCAGGTAAATAAATACCTGTGCAGTGCTGAAGGATATTTTTTTTCTTCTAAAAATGTAGAAAATAGAATAAATTCTGTGAATAGTATATTTTGCTAAAAAATAAACAACTGTTCTGCTGTATGCTAGTACGTGACTGAATTACTTTTTTTATTTCTTTTCAATATTTTTCAATATCAAGCTGTGAAAAATTCATAGAAATAGGCACTAGAGGTTTTAAGTCACATTTGATTGGATAGGTGAAAAAGAAGCAATAACTAGTTTATTGAGAAAAAGTAAATTTCTGGAGAAAAAAAATGCACTGAAAACTGTCTTCCAGAAATCCTGTTAAACTTAGAGGTTATTATCTTTCCTTGACAGTGGACTTTGGTTTTTCTTAAGAGGCTCTTCTTTAATGATTACTCTTTCCTCAGAAAGTCATGCTCATTTATCTATAAAAAGATCATTATAGTCCAGTAGTATGAGGAACTGGAGGTATTGCTCAGAGTTTCAAAATAGATCATTCTCTGGGGACACAGAGTCCTCCCCATGGGATTGTCCCTGGAAGTGCCAGGTCACATCAGGGCACCCAGTGGCCTCTGTGGCCAGTGGTCAAGACCCATCCAGTCCTTTTTCCTTTTATTTCCATTGTAGGATGCAAAGTTTGTGGAACTGCTTGCAAACACAATTGTTTACTTTGTGAGCATTTTTCCAAATAAAAATGCATAGTTTACACTGAGCATTGGATTTTCTTCTACAAGGACAGCTACAAAGTTGCATGGGAAGAAACAATCTGAAACACCGGATTTTGAATAGTCATATTATCAAGAAAAAAAAATTCCAGCTTAAAATCAAATGTCAGTTATCATTTACCCCTCCACTACTGCAGTGGATGAGAGTCCCTCTGTGGCTGCAGTTTCCCAAGGCCCTGAGCCATCCTCACATCTTCCCAGCTGCCTCTTCCCTGGGCCCCTCCACAGGTCCATGCCAGCCACCCAGCACGTGGGGCTGGCATCAGTCCTTCAGTTCCCTTGAATTTTACTGTAGAGGGAAAAGTAGGATATAGGAAAGCAGTTTGCTGCTCATCTGCCCAGGGATTATCTTCCTCTGAAACCTATAAACTTGCACCAGTGGGCAGAGCAGGTATGAGACACATCACATCCTGACAGTTTCTATGTGGAAAATAGAGACAACCAAATGAATAATTTTCCAGAAATGGCACGGATATGATGTAGAAAGATGTTTCTATCCAAATATGACTCAAAATAAATGACTGGCTATTGCAGTCAGATCACAAGGTGGGTAGCCAAGTGGGGTGAAGGTGTGAAAGCAGCTGGTGCAGCTCAGCCTGTGAAACAGAACAAGCTGGAAAGGCTGCTGTGCTCTTGGTGTGGAGACCAAGGAGATAAGGCTGTCCTTTGGTCATCTCTATTTTCTTGCTGACTTTGCCAATGGAAGACTCTGTGTGAGGGAGAGGGAGTACACATGAGGCTGAGCATGGCAGAGAGAAGGGAAGGAGGCTGACTGAGAGAAGGCAGGGCTAGGCTGCACTGGGGAAATTCATACTGCAGTGGATATTTGAGATCCTTACAGGGAAGAGTAGAATAAATGTAACTAATTTCTGAGAAAACGTCTTATTTTCTGTTTGGCTTACAGCTCTGCAGATGAAGGCTGTTAAATTGGGTTTTTCTTTTTTATTTGCTGAACAAGTCAAGAGGTTGTAAAACTTGTGGAGTGACAGAAGGACCAGGTGTGCATTCCAGTGTACCTCAGCAAAAGATGGCAGTCAAGGACTGAACAGAATAGCAGCATTACAATTCTACTTTGTTTTAAAACGAGGAAAAGGCACAGCAAAAGTAAGGCACTTTATTCATGAATCAAAAAGCACTTTGGGGAGAAAGTAGTAGCAGCTGGGAAGGAAAGATGGGGTTGAGATCTCACTGCAGATTATTTAATAATAAAGAAGCAGAACATACTTTAGGAGAATGAAAAAGTAATGTGTGCTTCACTATTTCTGTGCCGTTAAAAGCTTCAGAAACCAAAGTCATCTGATTTGGTCTTCAATTGTTAATAAGTTATAGACATTCCACCTTAACCCTGCAAAAGAAGCATTTGGAAACAGGCAGGCAGCAATCCTAGGGATAGGCAGATAATATATACTTCACAGGATTGCTGTTAAGGTCCATACAGAAGGTCTGTGCTGTTCATGAGCAGCTTTAATGAGCATCCCTAGTTACAATAAAGCTGAGCATCACACACGTTCACTCACTGGTGCATTGCCCTACTAAACACAAAGGAGAAATTCAGGCACTCCCTGAGAAATGAAGATGTTTAACACTAAAGAGGTGTGACATCTTTCCCCAGATGAGATGGTTCATGCACTCCAATGAACTTGTGCTATAAAAAGTATGTTTTCCCACATCACAGAAAATCCAAATTAAAGGGACACCTTCTTTGGTAGGACTTGGAGATTCATCATCTTTAATCATTATTGACTTATTTTGTCACTTTCACTTATCATTCTTAGTGTACTTCAAAGGAATCTCTTAATCATATTCTGCCTATATAATTTCAGTCTCCTTATATACTCACATTCTTATCTTTATATAGATTAGAGTGCAATATCACTAGTGCAAAAAGGTTTTGTGCATTTTTCTGCAGCGAATAGCTCCTCTTGAACTGTTTGTTATATTGCTTATTAAACACATATTATTAACAGTTACAAGTTTATTAAACACTTATACCTATTTGTTATAATTGCCCTCAATTATGATCTCTTCTTTTCTTTCCCCTATCTTAAAATAAGTTAATAAAAAACAAAGAGCTAGTCATAGTTAAAATAATCCATCAAAATAAGTAAATAAATAGCATTTTGTTTGCAACTGCACAATATATTTTGTTTGAAAGAATCAGGTGGAAGAGCTGTCCTGCTCTAATCTTGCCTCTAATATGTGTGAGGTGGCATGAGGTGAGGAGGAAAGGAACTGTGCCATTGCTTTTCCATAGGTCTTTGCCCTGTTTGTGTTAAAGTCTGGGGTTTTTTTTGGTTAGGGGATTTTCTGCTCTAGCTTTTTGTTGGATGTTTTTGAATTGGCATATTTGTTGTTTTATCTTTGGTGTTGTTTTGCCCTGTAACATCTGTGGAACATTAACTTTCGCTTTCTAGTAGAGGAGAGAAGGGAAACTGAAAGGCAGCAGTCTTTTTTAGGTTTACTTTTTGAGTAGGCTTTGTCTACGGGTAAAGACTTGGAAACAGGATTCTGATGGGATGCCTAGCTCCTGCCAACTGGCTGCACAGCTCTGGATTAGTAATTCACACTTTCATCTTCTTTTTCTACACGTAAGAAAAATAAAAAAGATCAGATGCTGAACTGGAGCTGTTGGAAAAGACACCCTAATCAGCTTTTTAAGATGTAGCCAAAGGCTGCTGCACGGGGAAACACTTTTGGATCCCAGTCACAAATGCAAAAATACTGATGTTGCCATATCCCTATGCCTTTTCTCAGCTCCATCAGTATAATTTGACAGGCATTTGTAGTTATGACCTACATGCTCTTTGCAGGCTGTAATCTTTGATTTGTAACTAGGACAAGTTGTAGGACACCTTGTTCTCAAAACATTATCTAACCTGGTAACTTAATTATGCTAACACAAAGGAGCCCTCACTGGACTTCTCCTGGCTACTGGTGTGTGCATTAAATATTTGTGAATTCACTTTGCAATATGCATAGTTCTTCACAATTTTTCTTTCTAAGACATGATGACTAAGCACAGCTCCATGACACAGAAACAGCTGAGAACTGACAAGTCTGGAGAAGAAATAAGATAAAATAAACTGGAAATAATACTAAAAAACTTGTAACACAGCTGTATATAAGGCTTGGAGTAATACTGTTTTGAGAACAAGTGGTTTGGAAGGAGTCAATTTTTTTCTCTTTGGAACTATGACTGAAATTTGTAGTACAGGGTTTAATCTGCTTTTATATTGATGAAGACATAGATAGGGTGATTAAACATCTTGCTTACAACTGAGTAATAGTAAAAATCATAGGAAGAGCACAGCTCTTACACTGTACTTTCTTAGGAATTGACTAATTCAGAAAAAAGACATAAGGACTGTATATAATTTATGGTGTAAACATTTTTATATTTGGGGTAAAACTCCTATACCAACACAATTTTGTTGTTTGTGTTCTAGTGAATATTATTTCTGGGCTTTGTGTGGGTTTAGATGGTGTCAAAATAATAGCTAAATAGAAAATACTGAACTCAAAACCACATCAAGCTTTGATATTGGATCCTCTGTTTTTTGGAATAATTCAAGGCAGGCATAAGTTGAATGGCAAATTCAGCTACATTATTAAGGAGAATGAAATAGAATTAAGGAAATAGCTCTTTGTTATTTTTTAAAGGTTTACAGTCAACTTGACATGTAGTATGATTATACTGATATATAGTATGTATTTTTTATATATTGTATTTTTATTTATATGGTATTATATATTGTCCTAATATTAAATTATAATTAATTATTATTATGCAATTATATAATAGTAATTAATATTTAAATATTAAAGTAAACCCTAAGATAAGGTAAAGTAAAGCGTGCTTTTGATGCTTAGTGAAAGATTTTATGTGCTTGTTGCTGTTCTGTATGAAGTTTCCTGGAAGAGGGCAGGTGATGCTCCACATCCTACCTCTTCAGGCACAGCTGGAGAGAAATCAGAATATGTCAAGAGATTTCTTTCCTTCTAGGGAATCAGCTGTCTGGATTTACTACGTGATGATGTAAAATGAAAGAATGCTGCCTAATCTCATAAACCTCTTCACATCAAACGTCACCCAATCTCATAAATTCCTCACAGCTGTAATTCAAATTCTATTTTAATTGAAATCCTGTGTATATCAGTAGGACACATTTGGAAAACAATGCAATTCCTTTTTAATTGCATGGACTGACGTGTAATTCTACTTAGTGCCACAATACCTGTCATGATACATTGTTTTGATTAATAAGCAATAGTATTTTAATTAATTACATGGTGTTCTATATATAAGTAACTTATAAATTGAGAATTTCTCTCACTTTTTGCTAAATGAATAGCCAAAAAGCCAGTGGCATTACCCACAAGAGCAATTTTACAGTGGTATCACTATGCTCTGAAGAAGATTTTGCAGCTGAAATGCATTCACACAAATGCACATCACATCTGCTATATATTAACTCTTGGTATTTTTCACAGACTAATGTGGTATGTTTAATTTTTCAGTGGATGAAAACTCCTGGTACTAAATCTCATATAAATGAAGAAAATCCAACCCTGATGGAAGTCCTTGGGGCAAATGAAGGTTCTGTATCTTATGGCATTGTCTTTATTCTCCTACTCCTTCACTGCATCTCCTGCTTCTCCCGCTTGTCTCCACCCTTTTCTTTGCCCTCATAAAAGTTGTAAATTCTCTGGGAGAAAGGAGTAGTGATATTTCTCACAGAAGAAAGGCTTCACTCCTGACTATAACTGTACAGTCTTAGAATTATAGAATGGTTTAGATTGGAAGGGACCCTGAAGATCACCTGCCATGGGCAGGGACACCTTCCACTACACAAGGTTTCTCAAGGCCCCATCCAGCCTGGCCTTGAACACTTCCACGGACAGGGCATCCACAACTCCTCTGGGCAAAAGTATTTCCATGTGAGAGTGTGCATATGTCATCTTTGTGAATATAAATAACCTGTGTGAAGCCATTTGTAAGGCAAAAAAGAAGGTGCAGGAAGACCAAGAGCAGGTATCTGAGAGGTACAATAAATTCAAGGTAGGGTGTGGTGAAAAATAGGTTGATCAGGTGCTTGAAGAATTTAGACATTACTGGGTCTTGATCTATGTAGTTTTGTTATTAATTTTGGAAGGTTCCTAAGTTTTAGAGCAATTTCACTAAAAAAATGAATGGATATGACCTACACTTTATGAAACTATTTTTTTTATACCTTTTACTGGGTTTATTTTACATCACTGCTGCTGCTTTAAAACTAGTATTACAGATGGTGTTGTCAGAGCCATCATAAATAAATAAAGGTGTGAAGTGTGTATACGTGTGTGTAAGATGCCCTGGCAGGCAGGTTGCAAAATGGGGGGTGAGAGAGTGGAGGACAGAAGGAGAAAATAGAGGTACTTTGTTACACTTTGCTGCAGGCCAATGCCTGTTACTAATGTAGTTGTAAAACATACTGTTGCCTGTGAAATTTTCAGTGAAAGCTTTTGGAAAAAATGTTCATGTGTTGATGTATGTGTCTTTTTCAGGTACAGCAACATAAATCCATTTTTCTGTCCTCTTCTCTAAGAGCTCCCTCGACAGACAAAATAACCCAGCAGGAAATAAGACACCATGCTGAAAAATTGTCTGCCTTCTACAGTTCTCCATCTGGAAAATAAATCAGGTAAAAAGAAAAACAGTAAATCAGAAACAGTGGGGACTTACAAAAATGAAGTTAATGTTAACTTAGTTAGAGAAGACTACAGAATGAGAATGATTTCTTTTAGCTCCCATCACCCCACTCCTCATCTGGAAAACAAAAAATCAAAAGAAGCAGGAAAAAGTACTCACACAGAGCTGGGTGATCTTAGTGTGGGGATCATATAACCTGGTTTTTCAATTACATGGAACCTTTGAGTGTGTGTGTTGATGTAGAAATGAGTATGTTCCTTAGGTTTAGAAGTAGATCAGTTTTTCAGTACTCCAGCTACTTGTGTTACTATTCTCAATCTGCCTGAGTCCTGTGGAGGGAGCTGGAAATAGAGTCTCCTTCTGCACACTAGGGCTTTGATTCTCCTGCTGTTGTAGATAAGCAAATCCCAATTCGATTGATGGAGATTTATTGATGTCTTTTGGTGAGGGAGAAATTTGGGCTTCTGCTTGTTACAAGGGACTTAAGAAGGGCTGAAGATCAGACTTCATAGGCAAGGATGACTAAAGAGATTATTTGATTATTTTATTTTCCTTAGGTACAAATTTAAACTTCTTTTTAGCAGTAAACTTCATTTCTTGTTTTTTTCCAAAGGTGGTTGAACAGCCCCTCTTTACGGCTGTCACATTAATGAAGGCTGGGCGAAGCCTCTGTTTTCTTTTAGAGGAAAAGATGAAGCAAAGTGCTCTGTTCTCTCAAGAGGGTTTGGAAATGTCATCTGAGCCTTGGCAGCACAGATTTGTTTAATCGAAATTAGTATTGCAGATTAGAAGCTGTTGTGGTTTGACACTGGTCAAACGCCAGGCACCCTCCCCTGCTACAGCTGGGCAGAGGAGAGAAAATTTAACAAAGGGTTCATGACTTGAAATAAAGACCTGAAGAAAACACTCCAAGGGCAAAACAGGCTCAACTTAGAGATAAAAAATTAATTTATTACTAACAAAATCAGAGGACGATAATGAGAAGTAAAATAAGCCCTTAAAACATCTTTTTCCCCAACCCCTCCCTCCTTCCCACAGACAGCACAGGGAGACAGGGGGTGAGGTTTTGGTCAGTTCAACACCCAAGGTTTTCTTTTGCTTAGCTCAGGGAGAGAAGTTGTTCCCCTGTGAGACTGTGGGGTCTCTCCCAGGAGAGACAGCTCCACGAACCTCACTGACACGGTTCCAATCTCATGAGCAGCAGTCTTCCCAAAATTGCTGTGGGTGGGTCACTCTTCCACGGGGTGCAGGATTTATTGAAGGGTTCGGGGATGAAGGGGGTTCCTATCAGGACGGTTCACAGACTGAACAGCCCCAAACACCTCTGTGCAGGGGTTTAAAAGGGGGACAAAAATCAGTGGGTGGTTACAACTCTTGAACCAATGGGGTAACTTCAGGGGAGGAGAGAGGGGAAGGGTTTACAACGTGGGGTCCAATGAAGGGAATAAAGGGGGAAGAGGAAGGGGTCACATTTACCAATGGGGTACCGAAGACTACAGAAGCTTCTGGAAAAAGGGGAGGGGTTATAAATGACTGGCAGGCTGGGAGAGAAAGGGCTACACTGATTGAAGGGGAACATTCGGGAAAACTGGGTGAGGTTTACAATGACAGGGAAAATGGGGTGGGTACCCTTTGGGGAACAAACCATTACAACTTGGGGGGAAGCAGAAACACTCAATAAAAGGAACACAACACAACATCTCCCCCTTTCTTTTTCAGAAAGGGGGGTCTGGGCGGTATTCGGATTGAGAATAGGCGTCTAAAAACCAAGTGTGGGAGGTGGGAACGGGGGGAGCATTGGGTTCATTGCCTTGGGTAGGATCATTAACTCCAATGGGGTAGGCTTGGGGATGGTAGGGCAACAGACTTAAAACACTCTGAACTAAACACTTCTTTAAATAATGAACATAACTAAAGCTAAAAAGATAATAAGTATAACCCATAGAACTGATTTTGTAACCGAAGAGACCCATCCCATCAGTCCCCATCCCGAAAAGTTGTTATTCAGCCAGTGTTGCGTTTCTTGTTTCACTTGGTGGATCATCTTCTGTAAGGTTTCATGGATGCTAACACTCTTTGATGGCAGGTTGAAACAACGTAATTCTTTGAATTCTTTACACTCATGATTGTGCAGGAGCAGCAGGAAATCGACGGCAGCACGGGTTTGTAGCGTCGCCTGCCTAGTTAATTCCTTGTCTTTGAGGAGGTCATTTAGCTCGGTTGATGTTAAATTGGCCTGTTTCACCACCCAACACTCTAGGAGGCCCAATTCACCCAGAGCCTTGGCAGCCGCCACCCGGGGCAGAAACAGAGAGACTGCCACTCTTTCTGGTTTATTCCAAATGGATAATTTCAGAATAGCAATCTTGGTCCAAATTGACAAGGCTTCTCTTTTGAATCCCCAAATTGACAGAGCTGTTCGTCAAGATCCAGTCATTAATGTGGGTCTCGTTGGGCGTGAACAGGGACAACCGGCCCAAAGTGCACGGCCCTCCGAGGAGGCGAGAGGGGATGCCCGCCCAAGCCCAGTCTCTGCAAATCAAAAAGAGTCCTTTGTCTAATTTTTTTGGGTAACTGTTCCCAGTGGTGGCCATTTTGACAATGCTTACAGCATTGCACCATTTGGCTGCGGTGTATTGCAGTTTATGTTGGCAAATGGTGATGTACTTGTAAATATAGCAGGGGTAATGGTCAAACTGAATGCAAAAAGGGGAATTAGCAGAACCAAGGATATCAAATTCTTGGGGTTCATTTTTCATTTGGGGTAGTACCCTTTGCCAATCCCTCCACAGAGTTAAGGGATTGACAACGGGCACTTTAACTTTATAGGACAGAACAGAACAGGCAACATGGTCAGGGGATTTCAAACTATTAATATGTTTTTGGATGGAGACCAGGCTGGAAGGATATTCTTGGGGCTTCAAGGGGATTCCTACTAGGCAGGTTGCCATCGGATTTCCCTATGCTCCAGTGGACAAGCACAAACTATCTTGATGTAACATCTCTGCAAGGGTGATCCACACATTTGTCTTTGGCTGAGGGACGATCCAGGGACTGGCAGGAATCAGTTGAACGTAAAGGAGCATTAAAAAGAACAGAAGAGGTCTCCACATGTTGAACAGATGATTCTGGGGAGAAATGAGAAGTGAAATTAGGATCAGGGGCCTCGAACTCATCTACAAAATAATTGAGTGTAGGAAAGCCAGGTAAAAAGGGGACTCGGGGTTTCCTCCTCCTCCAAGATGTTTTTTTGTCTTTCTTTCCTGGGACACTACAGAAACATCCTTTTCTGGATTGGGGGGCCTGGTGGTATGTCTGGGGATGTAAGGCTTCACCCACCTCTGTGGGATCCGCCTTAACCCCTGAGGCGTGTATACACACGTGTATCCACGCCCCCAGGTTATTAAACTGAAGGGCCCCTCGATATTCAAAGTCTCCGGGTCTTTTATCAAGACTGGAGGATGTCCTTTCTTCTGAAAATTTCTGGAGGATTGGAAATGGTGGACCAGGGGAGGATTTAAGTTTTCGAAGGAGCAGTTTAAGAAATTGATGGTAAACAAGGCCTTACGTAGGTGCTCCTGAGGGGTGCAGCCTTTCGTGCTCTCCCATTGCCGGTTCAAGGTTAGCTTGAGCATTTGATGGGCACGCTCAACAACTGCTTGGCCAGTGGGGGAATGGGGGATGCCTGTCTTGTGCTCCACTCCCCACTCCTGCAGGAACTCCTGGAATTCCCCAGACTTGTACGCCAGGCCGTTGTCTGTTTTTACCTCTCTGGGGATCCCCAACACTGAAAAGGCCTGCACCAGGTGTTTCCGGGCCTGTTCAGCCTTGTCTTCTGTGTGGGCAGAGGCAAAAAACCACTCCAGAGAAGGTGTAAATGGAAAGGTGAAAACTTTAATCTACCAAACTCTGGGATGTGTGTAACATCTGTCTGCCCCACCTCACAACTCCCCAAGCCCTGGGGGTTAACACCAGTGCCCATAGATGGTATAGCGTTGGTCTGGCAGTTTGGGCATGTGGCCACGATGGCTCTGGCCTGATCTCGCCGCAGGTGGAATTGGCAGATCAGGCCTGGCACATTCTGATGGTACATCTGGTGGCCAAGCTTTTCCTGTTGGAAGACATCGGAAAGCCTAGCCATGTGAAGTGGGGCGGCAAGGGAATCGGCTCATCGATTTCCCTCGGCTATCGGGCCTGGCAAATCGGTATGCGATCTCACGTGCATAATAAAAAAAGGTTGCTTCTGATAGGAAACAGCATAAATAAGTTTCGAAAGCGACTCAAAGAGATGTGCTCTCGTGACTTCCTTCGAAACAGCATGTTCTGCCCTAGCTACCACCCCCGCAACATAGGCCGAATCTGTAACTATATTAATTGGCTCAGGAAACCTTTCAAAGGCCCTAATGACAGCATCCAACTCAGCTACTTGAGGAGAACCCTCAACATATTTAACATCTGTTTCCCATTGCTGAGTTTTGGGATCTTTCCAGGTCATCCCTGACCTGTGGGATGCCCCAGACGCGTCAGTAAAAATGGTTAGGGTTCCTTTGATCAGCTTTCTGCTTCGAATTTCTCTAGGAATAATCTGAAACCCCGAATTTAGTAATTTGTGGCTGGGGGCATGGACTGAAACTTGTCCACTGTAGTTATCAAATGCAATTTGAAGGATCACATTTTTCACTAACAGCTGATCAAACATGTCTGTGGTTAGTTTGTCCAGGATTTCATCATCATCCAAGGACAAAGTAACCGGGAGTCTTATGCATGTGAAATCACATCCGGCCAACTCTTGAAGTGAGCTTAAAGGTCCAAAAACAGCCTCTGGACTTCTCTGAGACGGTGAAGTGCAGTATTTCTCTAGCTCCTGTGAGCGTTATGATGTATTGCAGGGAGAGCTGGACCAGCAATATTGGTGCTCTAACAGGACAGAGGGTTGGCTAAAGGACTGTAACTAGCTGTCTGCCTTTTCTCTCTCATATCAGTTTCAATAATCTGCAGATACCTGGTTTTCACCATCCTTCCATGGGGTCTCAACTAAAGATGACCTCTATATCCTCCAAGGTCTTTGAGTATTATTACCAAACACAACTTCAGTAAATCACTTTTGTTCCTCTAGCAGACTTGGATGACAGAGCCTCTGTGGCACAATACTCTAAAAATATGTGTAAGTAGTCCTACAAGCTAGTTTGCAAATGACCTACATTTTGATTCTATTTATAGTGCTGTGGATTTCAAGCATGGGAATACTGTCAGGGCTTGGGCAACATTTGGTCATAATTCAACATTATTTCAAGCAGTATTTAAATGCTTACTTGAAATATCTTGCCACTTGGAGATTTTATGCTGGCAGTTGCATGAATTATCTATATTGTAGAATCATAGAAAAAGTGTATTCTTACTGAAAATTGGCTCATTTTATTGTGATCTCTAAGAAAATACTGGCTATGAGATAAACTTGTTCAAAATGAAAAGGTATTTCCATTTGACTTTTTATGGGGATTCATTTTTAATTTCCAAGATGTTTCTAAAATTGCTTCTCTCCTTTGGCTGTTTTTCACTGTCTTTTTCTTTCTGACCAGAGTTGTTCACAAATTTGACTTTAGCTAGTGTTTCTTTATTGATCGTTACCAGACTACCTCTCTGATTCAGAGCTTACTTTTGTTCAAGGCTGAAATCTTAGTCTGTCTCAGACATTTCCATGGGTATGCAGTTGTTCTAAATTGTATATGACAGAACATGAGCTCAAGAAGTTTTCACTTCAAAGCAGTCTGTGCTCCTATGTGCTTGTCTCCTTCCTTGTGAGCTCCAAGGAGTTCAGAAATGCAGTCTAGTTCTCTTTGACATGCTAACTAAACATAATTGGAAGAACTGTTTTCCTGACTCATGCTATACATAATAGGTAAGACTAAGACAATGCCAGCAGGTATTTTAGAGCAAGTACCTGCTTCTACTGTTTCAGACACACCCTGCCTCTCTGTTGTTGACTGCTGCTGTTTTGCCCAAGGGATGGAAAGAAGCTATTTCCTACACAGGGCTGAAATGTCCCATAGGATATAAAAAGACTGTTAGACTCCATGGTCAGCAGCCATCACTGTTTTAGAAATTAAAAAAATGAAAAAAATTCAGCCACGGACAAGCAGATGTTGTGTTGTAACCACTGATCACCTTTGAATTTTCGGACTGTTGCTTTGTGTTTTCCTGTCTATTCATTGCCTTGTTGCCTTGTTCCTAGACGTTAGGAGAAGTGAGTTGGTACACACTGTTGATTATTTATATGCTCAGTGTCTGGCATTATGAGGCTAGAGCCCGCAGAACTTAAAAATATAAGAATAGCTATCTGTCTTAGCTGAACTGATGGTGAGAGAATACAACTTCTCTTAAAAATACATAATGAAGATGGAGGAGTTGAGTTCTCCGTTCAGTGGGAAGAACTACAGAATAAACCTATCACAGAAACATGGGATGGTTTGGGTTGGAAGGGACCTTAAAGTCCATCTAGTTGTGACGCAGCTACAAAAGCCTAGGCTAGCTCCTAGAACACCAGCACTGTGCCAGGTGTGGGGAACAGCCCTTGGCATTTTAGAAGAGCTTTTCCAGACTTGAGTATTTATTTATACCAAAGAGAGGAAATAAGTCATTTATGTTAAAATAAAATGGAGAATGAACGCAGAATAATTTACTGTCATTTAAAAGCAGCTCCAGCTTACTAATGAATAAATCCATATGGTTTTGCATGCTAGGATGTGATTATACGGCCTAGAAATAACATTTCACTTGCTGAATGTATCAATCCCAAAAAAGTTCATTTGGAGATTTTTTTTTAATGAACAATTATTTCTACTCTTTCTTATTTTAGAATTTTAAAGAGGTGAGTTGAAGCTTCAAAATATTAAGATTTCATTTTTAAAAATAAATACTTTTAGATTTTTTTAACAATATTTAAATGTTTAAAAAACAATTCTTTGAATTGTCATCTCTACAGCCCAGATGATTGTGAAACAAACAGCTCCAGTATCCAGGGCTTAAGAACACAACCTGAGTATCACAGTACTTGTAGTAAAAATGTGTTGATGACTACACTGGTTTGTTTCTAAGTTTAAACTGACCAATGTAATTGGTTGCTAAATGTCTGTGAAGAATGGAGGAGGGAAGGTAGGTATTTTCTCTTACCTATCCCAGTGATACCTCAAAGGAGTTGCATTGTAGCTCTGTAGAACCGTGTTCTCACCTGGGAGCACTCTCCAGCCTGATGGAAGGGGTGTCCCTTGCCAGAGGGGAATATGGCAGGGCTTGTGGATCACTGGTACCTGTGCACAGCCTTTTGCTTGTTTGGGGGCCCTGGGACCAGTATTGCAAGAAGGAATGAGACATGTTTACTTCCACGTATAGAATTAATTATATTTCAAGTGTATAATACTGATTTCTTAATGGCTTATCTTTAATATAGGCATGTTTTGTGTTCTAAACATAGATATAATACTAGGGTGCTACCATGAAACCTCTTCCCGAGAAGGTCAATTATAGTGTGGAATGCTATTAGCATATTTAGGCTGAAATTATGTGACAAATACCTCAGTGAATGAAAACTGAGTACAATAAGCTTGATAAAAATCAAAGCTTTCCATTATGTCAAAGTCATCTTCATTAAGTTGTGTCTTTATTGCAGTAAATGTCCAGTCACTTCTTGTCACTTTCAAGAAATGTTAATACACTAGTTGCTCAGCCCTAGTACATAGCCCTAAATATTATAATGCATGAAACAAAATCCGCTTAAAAATAATCCCAATTCAACAAAAGACTGGGTTGTTCCTCTAGTAACTGTAGGAGATGACAAAATGAAACTTCATATACTTTTCATATTCAGATGAAGATTTCTGTCAGACTGATTCATTTAAAATGGGCAGAAAACCATGATGTTGTATTTAGCATGCCTGGAGGTATTTGAAAGATGTGTAAATATGGCTCTCATGGACATGGTTTAGTGGTGGACAAGACAACGCTGGGTTAATGATTAGACCTGATGATTCTCAAGGTCTTTTTCAACTTGAACAGTTCTGTGACTCTATGATCTTGAGTTATTTTCTTCTTGGCTTGTGCAAAGTTCCCAGGGGCTCCCAGGAACTGCAAGATCTCTAGCAGCCTTTCCAAAAAGGATCTTTTGAGTTTTTGATACCCAAACCATTGAGATTACAACTTTTGAACTGTTCTAGAGGGGTAACCTAGCCCAGACGCTGTGCTATTTCTGATATTCAAGCCCATTCCACCACATGACACTATAGTCACAGGTTATAAAGCTAGTTTGGGTTTCTCCCTGTGCTAGTAATTTGTTGTACTGATTTTTCTAGTTCTTCTCAAAAAAGAATATGCTTCCTCTAGAAGAAAGTCAAAATTAGCAATTAATGTTTACTTCCTTGACACTTTTCCAGGAATTGCCCATATCCCAAGAGATTGTCCACTTGCTGTTCAATGCCAAGTCCCAGCAAGTACTTCTTGGCATTTATATAAACTCTGAAGGACAAAAATAATCATTGGCATAAGTAATTACACTTTCAAAAATACATTATAAATCAATATGGAATCATCAATCTTTTTTCCTTCAGAAGGAGATAATAGCCCCTGAAAATGTAAATTTACATTTGCCAGAGTTTCCAATCTTGAAAAAAATTACAGGTTCGTGTTAAAAAAACTTTCTACTTATGCATAAACCCTTAATTTTTCTGCATATTGAGCTTCAGATAAACTTCAAATTACTGAGTCTTGAAAGGGCCCCCCTGAAACAAGTGATTCCTACCATAGTATTATCTGACAAAGCAAGCAGTGGTTAGCTTGGCCAAGTCAATGTTTACCACATGTTCATTGCATTGACACTTGCCAAAGTATGCTTTGTAATTGAGACTTTTTCCTCAGCTTACAGCTTTCCCTGCTCTTTCCAGATTGCTTCCAACCTTCAAAAGACACTGCTGCAGAACAGCCAGCAGGACTATTATTTACACAGGAGCTTGATAAGTTGGAAAGAATGTCTAAGAGTAGGTTTCTTAACAGGACCACTGTTGTAAATAACATAAATACATTTTAGCTGTTAGGGGGAAAAAGGGGGAAAAAAATCTTTCATTTATTTCTGGTGTAGTTGTGATCCATTTTTCTGTTATTGCTTTCCCACATTTGGAACGGCTGAGAGTCCTAAAGGGTTTGGAAAGTGATGTGAGCTCATCATATGAAAAATATTTTTAAATTTCCAGTGTTACCAGGCTAGAGATCTGGCATGTTTTCTCTGTGGCTTATTCATCTTCTCTACAGTGTCTTCCTCTTCCTCTTAAGAAAAAAGTCAAGACAAATAGCACAGAGTAATGTGCATACTATTGTTAAAAATTCTGTAACTTCAATGTGACTTCAGAAACTGAGTCTGGTGCTTTATTGGACCTCCAAAAGGGAAGACACTCTGCAGCCTCATCTGTAAGGACTTAAAGGGTACAGTTGCCTGTCTCAAACACTGTCAAAGCCACAGAAGGAACTTGCCATAAGGAAAGCCACCACAGCAGGAACTTGAGACAAGCACAGAAGGGAGGAATTTGTGACAGGAGGGCGCTAATTCCAGGCCTGGTGGAGGTGAGATCTGGTTAGCACATCCTGGTTAACGCATCCAGACAAAAATTCCCACTGTGGCAAACTGGGAAAGGAAGCAGCTGCTCATGCACATATTACCAGCCAACCAAGATCACCCCAGGCTGTGGGACAGATGGCATCTGTGGCCACCAGTGACCACCAAAGCGCCCCCAGACTCCTTTCTGTGGGGTTCCATCAGAGGACTGTGCATGACTCACAGTGTTAAAACTCCCCCCAGGGGAGGTGCCTGGGCATTCCCACGTGAACCTGAACACATATTAACCTGTTGAACTCTTTGTTTCGTGGGCTTCCCCCACCGTGACAGATCAAGACAGCGTCCATCACTTCAACCGACACACATCTGAATTGCAACAATCAAGCCTTGTAGCTGAATCCATGGTGGTGATATCTTCCTTCTGCAATATTTTCCTCTCCACTATCTAGCTTTACCCTTTCTTTCTCTTTTTTTTTCTTTTCCCTATACATTTTCTTAAGTGATATTTTCATACTTTTATATTGTCGTATTACTTTCAATAATAACCAAAATGCCTATATACTCCTTTCCTTTGCAATCAAATCATTGTAAAATACACATTATACACACACACATACTCACACTCCAGTCATTCAGTGTCACTTTGTTCTAATCTGCCCTGAGGGGTGTTTTAGCAAGAACCTCAGTTACCCCACTTTCAGAGGTGGGTTGTAACATCAGCCCACAGCAGCATGATCTTCTCTGCAACAAAGGGAGAGAGGGAGGGAGGAGGCTGTGCTGTAGATTTGACTGCTGAGGTAAGGACAGTGCAGGCATATTGAAAAGACTGTTTTATTCTTGAAAGCATCACGCTGGCTGTACTTTTATAAAAATAAAGGTAAATACCACCCACTACCAAAACCCGCTCTTCCTTCCCCTCCTCGCCAAAAAAAAAAAAAAAGAGATAATTTGATGCACAATGCCTTTTTCACAGGTATGGTGTGTTTTTGCTCTCCATCTTTTTGTAAGGAGACAAGAAAAACAAAAGGCAGTTTTATAACTGTGAGAAACTAGAATTTATCCTCAACCTTCTTCACTACATGGCATCAGAAAAAAACAATTACTGATAAGCTGGAAAAGAATAAGCTGAAGCTAAATCGCTCTGCAAAGACTGATAAATAAAATAAATGGCCATCACCCCAGATGAAATACTCAGATTAGTATTTTGAAAAGTGCATCTGCTTGGTATTTGCTGCTGAGCTGCAAAGTGGGGATTAATCTCTGTACTGTCTTGAATCTATGTTGAAGAAATAGAAAATTAAATCAGTAGAGAGATTCAATATGAATACACTATAGAAGTCAAGATTAAACTAAATACTCTGGTTTTCCCCCCTAAGTCATTCCTCAGGGAGGCTGAGTGACAGCGTTGTACAAATGTTTAACATTTTTTCTGTGCAATTTTGGCAATGATTTTACACCACTGATAAAAACTGATTCCCCCCCAAATTTGTGTCCAGTTTGACAACTGTGCAGTATATTGCTCTGACCTTGCAATGATCACAGTGAAGTTCCTGGGGTGACAATATTCTACTGCCTAACTTTTCTACTGCTAAAGTTGTTTATTTGGACAAATCACTTGTCTTGAAATTTTTATGCTAGGTAGGCCTTACAGTGTCACAGAAATTCAAAAGCCTCTTTGCTTTCTGAAATCCATAACATTTCTCCTCCTTTCACTTTCATGCTTGCAGTCTGTAACTTCAGCTTATTCCCTTTCAAATTATAGCAATGCTCTCCTCTGTGAAGTTAGATCATGCCTAAAAGAATGAATTCCTGACCTTATTAAGATAAACAAAAAAAAATAAAACAAAGAAATAAATAAACAGAGCAACCAAACCATTAATGAAGACCTTACCCACCCTTTCCTGCTTCTTTGGAGCTGTATTTTATACAGTGACTGAACATTTTTATTCCTGTTCAGTAACTGCTTTATTGCATCAGATTGCATCCTCAGAGGTGTCCCTTTGAAGCTGTTCCAAGGATATGACTCTGGCTATTTTAGTTATGTAAATTCTTTCTGTCCTCCCTCAACCAATGTGATGGCCAACAAGAAGCCGGAATGTCCCAAAAATTAATTTTGACTGTTTTAAATACTAAAGACCAGGAAAATTAAAAGCATGACAGAATAAAGTCAATAAACAGCAACTGTTGTAGATACATTTTCTTTGGGAATGCCTATGAAAGGCTACATCTCCCTGAAATATGTTGATATGTCCATTCCTATGTGATCTGCAGGTCCTATTTCATGTGGAGGCCCATTAGAAAGTTGGCCAAGGGAAATTTTGTTTTCTTCTGATTAGACTTTTGTAATAAGAACTAATTTTGTAAGGATACGAATGAGCTGGAAGCTGTGACAAAAAAGATGTTCCCACAAATTTGTAGAAGGAGGAAGAAGATTGGCAATCTCTATACCCACATAGAAGGGAAGTATCTTTCCCCTCTGTCAGGAGTTTAACTTTGTGCTGGTTAATTATTTATTGATTCACTTTGGTAACAGGCTGGTCTTGGAAATAGCTAAAGGGTTGGTTAAATGTATAGTCAGTATATTTGTACTCTCCTTTTTGTTGAGAAAATAACATGATTTTACCTTGAATGCTTAAATTTTAACAACTTTACAATTTTATTTTTTAAACAACCTGTTTCCTGAGCTTAACATTCTAAATTAAAACTCTATATAAATTAATCAATGCAGATATATTTCATATGCCTATATTTCCAACTATAAAGTTGGAATAAGTTTTTTATACCTATTTAATGATTTCAAGGCTGTTAATTTTAAAATTAACAGTCATTCAAGAAGTGATTATAATTTCCCCTTTAAAAATACTTGGATGGAAAACTCAGTTCTTTTACTTTAATGAGGGTGCTTATAAATTTCCAAAAACATTTTTAATTAATGTTAAAAAATTACACTTAACAGCATAAAGCAATGTTAAAGAGGAGCATTGAGTATTTTCACCTATTGCTTTCACAAGCATTTTCACAGTGTTGCTGTTGCCTTCTTTTCTGTAACAGCCCTGCATCCTGCTCTACAAATGTGAATGAACAAGGTTAGAATATTTCATTTGAGTTCATACATAAGGATAATTCCGTATAAATATGGTATAAAACAAAATCTACAAGAATACCTCTGCTTTAGGTCTAGTCAGGGGAGAAAAAAAGGCATTTCTTATGGAGTGAATTATCTCAATGCAGTATGTAAAAGCAGAAGCAGAAGATACAGGAGTATCCAAACACAAAATATTATACTTTGCAAAACTTATTAGCCATAACCAGGTTAAACAGGCTTAACTCACGTGTCTTTAATAAAAGTTTATGATCAGATCAACAAAACAGGTTATTTTTCCCCTTTTATGCTTTTATTTCTCTCGTTGTTACACCTTATTTTTGTATACTATATGCTTCAGGCTTCTGAAAGAACTTTTCTCGTATTAGGATCTGATAAAACCTTAAAATTTGCTCTCTTATTCATTAAGGACATATTCTGCTAAGAGTATTTGAATGAAGCAAAAGACATGCTCAGTGGCAGGGCTGCCTGAAGAGGAAGCTGTGGCTAATATCCACATAGTACTTTATTATATTTTGTTTAGGAGTTATGATGTGGAATTCAGAGCACTTGAGGACCTTCTCAAGTTACACCACACCTCCCTGATATCTTGAATTTGCATAGCATTCACCTGAGTGTGAAGGTTTAATCATCTGCCCCACAGGGATGGTGCCACATGCCTGTGTCTCATTAGCAGTTCACACAAGAGTTTTGAAATCTGGAAAATTCATCTTTTATTTAAAGGTAATCTTTAGCAGTCTGTTGTGACAATGAAAACAATGTTTTTGTTTTGTGTGTGGGCAGGGAATGTGGAATAAGGCTTCAAATCATGTTTCAGTCTTAGGGATTTGGCTACCTGAGTACTGTCTGAGCTTATTTTACTTTTCTATTAAAAATTCAATGGTGTTTTCTTTCAAACAACTTAGCATGTTAAAACAGTTTACTGATTTTTCAAAGAGGCAAGTCAATATATTTACACAAGGGGCTTGGAGGATCCTAGCAGTGGGAACATGTGTGAAATGCAATCCTGTGCATGTGCACAGTTTTTCAATATAGCTGATCTAACTGCTGTTACTAAGCACCATGTAAGAAAACCCTGAAGGGATTGTCCAAAATATTCTGGCATATCATTTCTTGCAAAGATGTTTTCTTGCTTTGGTAGACATATTGCTCACACCAAAGGATATTTGAGAGATTTCTTAAGGGAGTGAAATAACATGGAAGAAAAGTAAATGCCAGGAAAAATGAACTCTTCTTGAAATCCTATACATTAGAGTGCAGTATTCCAGTATTTAAACCTGAATTTTCATGGCCTGCTGGAGCTAACTAACCAGGCAGCTGAATAGCTGGTTTGTCTTTGGCTCGTGTGCATGATACCTTATGTTTTAAGTTTTTCTGTTCTGCTTTGGTGTGCAGCTTTTGCCTTTGTATTAAGTGGTATTAAGTGTATTAAGATCTTTTCAGAGGGTGGTGAAGACAAAACAATCCTATTCCAGCTGGGGACTCAAGGACAATCTCTTCAAACTTCAGGCCCAAAGCACAAATAACGTGAAAAGAGGAGGGCGGGCAAGCAAGCAAGGAGGATGAAACTTCATAATTTGAAGCTGTTAATTGGACAGTTAACTCCTATATGCAAATGGACTAAAACTTATAAAATTTGAAATCTCATGAGCAAGCCCTCTTTTGCTTCCATCTTGGAGCCACCTGGGCAGAGCCACGACTGCAGCTGTGGTTCTGCCAGGGTGTGGCCTTTGAAGGCACGTCCATAAATATTCACTTTATTCCTTTAAACTCCATCTAGCCTCTCTTTCAGCTCCTCCAGGCATCATGCAGCTCAAGCATCCAGCCTGCCCTGCTGGTTAATGCCAAGTGAAACAGCCTTTGCCTTTGGCTGTGCTCTGCTGTGCTTGCACTCAGCAGCCTGCTGGGATGGTGGGGTGCAGTTTGCCAATTACCCCCCCCAGCAGGGATTACCTCGGATTCTGCTGGCAGTAAGCAGCAGTGAGACATCATTTTGTTGAAGTGTTAGTTGCTTCCTAACTTGTGCATAAAAATGCTCATAAAGTCACTATCGAGAGCACGTTTGCCCTGTGGGTTGCTCTTACAGACATCTTCAGAAGGATTTAAGCAACATATAAGGAATGTAAAATATTACATATAAACTCTACACGTTATTCTCATTTTGAGTAATCCAGGGAGAGAGATGCAGAAAGTGTCCTTTGTGACTGCCTGTGAGGATACTGTACTCAAAGATCAGCAGTGAGGGGGCTGACATGGCAAGAGTTACCTCCTGTCATAAAGTGCCAGTGTGCCCATTAAGCACTTTTCCACGTTTTTCCACACCTGTATTGGAATGTCTTCACCTAAGGCAAATTGTTTCCACATACATCTATGTCAGGCTCATGATGATTCAGCCAGAGAAGTTTAGTTAATAAATTTTACAATATGTAGGGGAAAGGTAATACCTATCATATCTGGAGAAAATTAATGTTTTAAGACACATGAGTGAGTCTAGTGTTACCTTAGTGTTTTCTTATTAAAAATGACCTAGCAGTTATGTTAAAAACATCCATCTTGTTGTAAATATTTTAATTAATTGTATTTATTGGGAGCTGAGATTTACTTAAACCTTTCTTATTCTTTTACTTTTAACAGCACTGTTCAAAAATATGGTTAAAATTCCACAGATTCAATTTTTATTCCCCCCTCCCTGCTCCCACAAGGGTGGATTTCCCTTCTTCCCTTTGTGAGGAGTTTAGAACCAGATATTTTTCCTTTCCACTTACCAAGGGATTAATAATATAAAACTTGGCAAGGAAATTGCTGTCTGTGAACCAGAGTGAACATTACTTGACGTAACCCAGATATAATAGTTTTTTCTGCAATCTAAACTTTTTGAAGCATAAGGAACATAGAAATGGTTTAGTGGCCCGTGCAAATAAAAAGAAAGCAACTTTAACTTGTAGGTATGAAGGAGTTTGCTCTGCTTTGGAAAGAACACTAAGGAAATAAGATTTAAAAATAGCTGCAGTCTAGGGGAAAGAAAAATCCACTTGAAAGAATATGAAATTTCAGGGTGGAGTTTTTTGGCTGGTTTTGTTTTGGTTTGGTTTGGTTTTTTTGGTTGGTTGTTTTTGTTGTCTGGGGTTTTTTTCCTGAAACTTTCCAAATTTTTATTTATTCTGGACTGGTCTGATTCAAATCTTGATGGCTGCCAGGTCATTTTAAATGAACGTGAAGCTGGCAGATTGGGACTGTGCAGGCACTAAAAGCTCAGCAGTAGCAGCCATGATCTAGAAGGAGCTGCTGCATCCCTTGTTTATAAATACTTTTGAGAGGGAGGCAGAGGGGGCAGCTCTCCCCATGCTTTAAATCAAAAAGTTCTCAGTGTGAAGTGAGGTCAGAGCATGAGTCTGAGCTTTGTCACCTTGTGTTTCTCTGAAAATGCAGTCTTAAAGTGGAATCATTACCTCCTTCCTTGCTCAAAAGAAACATGGCTTTGTAGCCACAAATGCTTCCTCAGGTGGGGTATGCAAGAGGATTGCCTGCTATAATACTGTTAATCTGAACTTTGGCATTTTTTCTGTATATACTCCATTTTCTTTCTGAGGATTTTTTTGTTCACATGCCTTCTTGTCTATACAGCAGTGAAGAACATGATCATTTAGATTTGATACAAGCAGCTCAATCTTTGTTTTAGATATCATTCATTTGTACAAGCCAGTATCTACAATATATCTCTGTCCTCATAGTGGGGTGAAAATGGCTCAGATACTCAGCTTTGGATACGTATTGGCTTTTAATTTTTTTTGGTGCATTTGTTAATACAAATATATAAATCCATCTCTTTGCAGCAAAATACCTATCACAAAATAATAGAATGGCTTGGATTGGAAGGGACAATAAAGGTCATAGAGTTCCAACTCACCTCCCATAGGCAGGGACACCTTTCATCAGACCAGGCTGTTCAAAGCCCCATCCAGCCTGGCCTTGAACACTTGCTGGTATCCACAACATCTCTGGGCAACCTGTTCCAGTGCCTCATTACTCCCACAGTAAAGAATTTGCTCCTAATATCTGAACAAAACCCACTCTCCTTCAATTTGAAGCCATCTCCATCTTTCTTGCAGTCTCCCTCCTGCAAGAGGCAGCCACAAGTAGCTCACCCAATGCCTTTTCTTCTCCAATCCCAACTGCCTCAGCCTTTCCTCACAGGAAAGGTGCATCCATCCCATCACCTTGGTGGCCTCCTCTCCAACAGATCAATATTCTTCTTGTGTTGGGGGCCCCAGAGCTGGATGCAGGTGGGGTCTCACCAGAGCAGGGCAGGGCAGAGCAGAGGGGCACAATCCCAAAAAAGAAGCAACCCAAGGTAGTAAACTCAGACAACAAAACAAAACAAAACAAAAAGGCATGTTCCAGTTCTATCACTTAATAAAGCACAGATTTCCAAGGATGAAGAAAATGGATGAACAAGGACGTTAACTTTGGTTTTGGAGAATTTTGCTGTAATTTGGCAACAGATTTTGTACATGTCTTGCTCACACTAACACTCACCTAATCACAGAAACATATATTCACTTTGGCAGTGGTTGTATAATGCTGTACATGCTGTCTTTAACAAGCATTAATAGCATCTGCATCCAGTGCTAACTGCTGCACTACCTAAATATTACAGATGTTGTAGTAGTTATATACATTTAATTTTTTTTTTACAAATAAATAAAATAGATGTCTAATGTAAAAAATAATCCTTTATGAGAGGAAAATAAATGGCAGCATATTATTTAAGATCATGCCCATAGATAATATAATTTTATAGGGACGTCATTTGTTGGTGAATACCAGAAGTTATTTTGACATCTTTAATTCTCATTCATTATTATAGGCTATACATTACTGTAACTCACAATACATATTTTTTTTTATATCTCTTCTATTAATTGCTACTATCAAAAGCATAGTACTTAAATTGTACTTCCTCTCACTGATCTGGTAAAATGTTAGGTGTGTTCAACAGCAGAAAACATTTTTCTTATATATGTTTATATAAAACAGTATATCTAGAATGTGCACTGGTACAGTATATATAGTATTATATACATTCTGTGTGTACAGGGGTGTGTCTATAGGAGGTATGTGTACAGGAGGTGTGTGAGTGGGTGTGTGTATATATATACAATTACTAAAAAACCTGAGTTTTGGTAGACAGTGATATATTGCTGTAGGCAATTTTAACCATTTATAAGAAAAGCTTTATAATCTGGAAATGGCTTGAAGAGGACATAAAGAGGAGATATTTTTTATTAACTTCGCCAGGCTGTTTCTAGAACTTATTTGAACTATTAGCTTTTGGTGTTGTTTTTTTTTTTAATTAAAGACATCAGTGTTGCTTTTGGAACTTTGCTAAAACTCCTCCAAATGCTGTGTATAATTGCAAATTCAGCTAAGTGTTTTAACACATGCCCACGTCTATTTTTAACACCATTTTAACCAGTGTTTCACTTGAGCCCCATATATTCCTCATGCAATTACTGTGCTTAAGCACCATGGAGCCATACATATTCTTGCACTCATTTTCTCCTAACTATCCCTCCCCAAAAGGGAGTGCTCCCCACATAAGGCAACACTGACCTGGATACTAATTTTTACATCCAGAAGGAGCAAAGAAAACATTTCTAGCAGCATGGGGGCCATCCCAGTGTCAGAGGGGGTGCTCTCCCATGTGAAACTAAACCCACATCTGCCTTTGTGACGTGTTTAAAATTTTCTCAGAAGGGTATACCTGAGAAGTCAGGCAGAAAGACTTTGTTTGCCCATGTGCATTTTGAAGCCATTACATCTCATCCTCTTTTGAGCAGAGTTATTTCCTCCTGAGCCTCTGTTGCATATCACTCTTTTCTTTCTTTGGCACTCATGCTTGGTGCTTGATTCGTTCGTTGTTGTTCCTATTTGCAAGAGTATCCTCTTAAACACACATTTTATCATCATCATCATCAAAACAAATTATATACATTTCCATAACTTAAACCTGCTGCCTTTAACGCTAGTTTTTCAAACTCCCTTTGTTTAGGTTTTTGCTGGCATTTTGCATGCTCAGGCTTTTTACTCTAAGGGTAATGATAAACGTCCTGTGCCCCCAGGGGAGGGGCTGCCTGAAAGTTATTTGGCAATAACTGCGGGTATGTGGCTCCAATTTAAAATCCCTCTAAGAAGAATCCCTCTCTTCCACCCTTCAGTTATATTTCTTTAAACAATGCAGCAGAAATACAAGGATTTGTAGCCAGCTTTGGCATGATGGTTGGCTGTTGCTGCCAAATTAATGTTGGTAGCCTTTGAAGCATGTCAGTGACTCTGGCTATAGCATGACCCTGCAAGATCTTCCATGGCAGAAAGAAAGGCATGCAGGCTAAAAGTCTTTTGTTATTTTGAAATGGCATTTTCACTAAGTTATTTTTAATGTAATAAATAAAGAGATTTTTCAGTCGTGGTGAAATTTTCAGCACCAACTATACTGAAATGAAAGGTAATGTCTTAGACTATTCATGCAGAGATCTGGGATCATGTTTTGCCAACACTGAGGCTGTTTGTGTCATTACAAAAAATACAGTTGCATAACAGAAGGAGGATAATAGTACATATAAATGTGCTTATAAATGTGAAAATTGGTCTTTGTTCATAATTATAACCATTCCTCAGGCATAAAACTCCACTTGCTCCTTCATACTGGCATGGCTTTACTGGCTGAGATTTTTATAGTGATGCAAAGTTTGTGAATAATAATTAAAGGAAATAGAAATACATTTCATTTTCCTTTGGTAAATTATCTTCTATTACTTTTTCATGAGATCATGTACATGCACAAGGTATTTTTAATGGAATGACAAATGTAGGACTTCATCACGTGTACCATTATAACTGTTTTCCAACTTGTATCAGGCATTGAGGGTGATCAGAGCTTTACAGCTATGGGTGTATGTGGAACAAAAACTTGCTTTCTTTGTGAATTCTTGTATCATTTGAAAGATACCTAACTGGCTTCAGAGAGAGGAGCAGATATTCATTTGTTCACAAACATAAAAAACTTGATTATTTTCTCTGAAACAAAAAAAAATTGTGTTGGTTAGGTCCTTCCTACCCAAGCACACAAATAATTATGAGCTGAAAGGAAGGACACTGCAGACCAGTGAATGAATTCCTTTAGTGAGTTTAATGAGCTTTGAATTAGGTCCTGTGGTAATCAAAATGCAAATAGCAGCATATCCTTTGAGACACTGTTTGATAAAAAAGTTGCAGTTCACTTTGTATTCAAAACTCCAGACTCCAATTTAGTCTGAAACTTGGTTGGGATAATTTGATCATTTTTCAGACCTACATGTTGTTTTTTTCTAAAAATCTGGGGTTTATATAAAATTTGCTGTGTCTACATTAGCAAGTAATATAGTGCAATAGATGAGCAGACTGAGGTGGTCAGAGCAAAAGCCTCTAGCCCTACATCATCACTAAAATGCAACCTAAAATTCCATAAAATGCAATGGGTGCAACCATGACAGAATCCTAACTGGATCCCCTTTACAAACAAATGAAAAAGGATTTATTTATTTCAGAAACCCTTACATCTTCCTTTTTTTTTTTTTTTTTTGGTAGATTACTCTTCACAAATAAAAGGAGCCAATTAAATTTATATTATTTATTTTCATTCTATATTATTTACAAAGAAAATGGGAATCTTGAAGCTGGAACCAAATTTCTTTTAGGATGAAAATTTCCAGTCTTGAGCCTTACATGAAACTTATAACAAAAGGTATTGGTAATGGGAGGGGAAATGTCCCCAGAACATATATGTATCAATTTTCTCCCAGCCACCATTTACTTGGAACAGAGGCAAAAGAAAAAGCAAACCAGGATTTTTTCAAGACTGACTGAAAACCTCTATTACTCCACACTTCTTCATGCTTACTCTCACATTCACATTTCTTCTTAAAATCTCTGATACTGACACTATTATGTAGATAGTTTTTGCCTCCCAACTGATAATTTTTTTTCCTTCTTTGCTTCAGTCTGTTAAAAATTATCACCAATTACCTCCCCCTTCCTGCTACACACACTAGGCTCCCTACATGTGCAAACTGCTCCTCTATTAATATGTAAATTTAAACTTATTTTCCTGCCAGCTTAGTATGACTGGATTCTGTCCTCAAGACCTTTGGCACATTTCTTGGTTTTGTCATTACCTTAAGTGTAATATAAATGCCCTAAGCCAACTCTTGACTTCTATTTTTTGGGGACCATAGCAGTTAGCTTTGGGTGTAGGTGTTTGTCATGGAGAAGAGTTTAAGATGCTGTTTTATGGCAGATTAGTTCCAAAGGATTGGCAAAATTGGGAATCATCACCTGCTTGTATCAGTGTTGTAAAGAGTGGTACTGTAGTCTCTGGAAACAGAACAGCCTTTATTTTTATTATTTTTAATTTACCATCCTTAGAGTCTTCCATGGTAGGGAAAGGACAGTCCTTTGTCTTCTTTTGAAGCCTTCACTTAAAAGCACTTTTTTTCCATGACAGCCTCAGACAACAAGAGGAATGTGCTCTGTAAAGCCCAGCAGTTGCCCAAGAAGCTGCCACCACACAGCAGTAATGAGAGTTACTAAAGTTCAGAACATCAGAAGTGAGTGTTTCCAGTTGCAGAATATCAGAGTCCTGGCTCATTGCCACCAGCCTGTGCTCAAGCTGTTTTCATTTTTGCAAACCAGCAAAAGAATAACAGGATGTTTATTCCTTTTTTTTTTTTTTTTCCCAAGTGAGCATGTCCTGCCTGTAGGGCTGCATTGAGGTTAAGTGCATCTTTACTTTTTATTCTATAATTTGCAGAAAAGGGATCTGGTAATAAAAGATGGGAAAGAAGGAAGGACTGAGCAGTGTAGAGTTCACATGGATTAAAGGTTTACTTTGGCAAAGCTCGCAAGCACAACATGTACTTGCATCACAGGTGTTTTCCCAAAGCATCTCAGCTGCCTAGACAAGATGTCATGGCAGCAACTCATGCTCTTCACTGCTGGAGCAGGGCAAGCATTTTGCTTAACCACAAAACAACTCATGCAAAAAAAAAAAAAAAAAGGAGAGATACAAACCCCTGATGCTGTACTCTCAATTGTTTCCAGTTACATAAGTGATTCTTGGGGCCAGGATTATTCAGATTTCGGCTGTCAGAGTTCATTCTGTCACCACAGAAAACATAATCCTATAGCTCAAGTCCAAGGCAGAGAGAGGAGATTCACAGTGTGCTCTGAGCTTTGAGCAAATTGCTTTTGCCATTAGCTTTTCCCTTGCAGGATGGCAGCTGAGCTCCTGCCTCTCTTGTCTTTTTTAGATCAGATCTGCAGGTAGCTTGGCCTCCTGGGCAGGGGACTTCTCCTGGCCTGCTCTTGGACAGCACTCATGTTGTCTGGGTCTGACTGACCACAGCAAGAGCATTCATAAATAGAAAGATTTGCAAACAGCATGTAAAACTGAGTACAGTATGGTAACTGTTATTGAGGCCTGTCATGCTCAAAATCCTTGAATGCAAACTTGTATGGAAATTTGAATTATTCTGGGAATACTATCTATAATCCCTAAAAGAATTATAAATGTACTGAGGTAGAGGAATGTAATAAGGTTGTTATATTTTAACTGAAACCAGCACTTTCTTATTTGTTTCTTGCTCTGGAACCTGGAATCAGAGTCAAACACTTTTCTCTGCTGTTGAATGGAGCTATTTGTAAATACCTGACACATTGATGATTTTTTTCTGAATCTATTCCAGGAATTATACCCATCAACAGTACATGCTTATGTATGAGAGTTTTGTTTGATTAGTGTTGGTGAGCTGGTTTAGTGATGCTGGCACAGTTTATCAATTATTTGCAACTTGTAATCTAATGTAATCTGAAGCAGTCCTGAATGTTTAATGAGATAGCTATTTTCTGTGAAATTTTCACTGCTTAATATTTTAATTAATAGGAGTTTCCTGACAAGTGAGAGATAGTTTGAGGCATAATCTTCTATGAAACAGTGCAGGAAATCACAAAAATGGTTAATAACCAAGACTGAGAGACAGAATGCTTTTGTAGAAAGTCAATATTAATATTTTGAAGGGTTTGGAATATTTTTATGTATTTTTGTCATGTTGTGATCCCGAAAGAGTATATTAGGCAATGGGAAATTAATTACTATCACTGTCTTTACTCTTTAGGATGCATTTGTGTATAACAAACTTATCCAAACCCTATAGAGAGCAACTTCAACACACGCAGAGTAGCAATTTATACAGGGGGTGGTGGGAAGTTGCTGATATTTTAAGAGAGGTGTGATTTGCCCCATAGAGTTCCATTCTTGTAGAATACAAACTCTGCCAGCAGCTGTGTGTCCCAGCCTGTAAAAGGTCGTGGAGACCTTCATCAGAGATGTGCTCAGGGATCCCTCAGCACAGGGGATGAATCTAGTCAAGTAACACCAGCAGATCTTGATCATGCTCTGTGGTTGCTGTAAAAAGTCATTGGAAGTTCCAGTCCTTTGTATTTAGGGACTTAAAAATTTGTACAATTAATTAGGCCCTTAACTGCAAAGACATATGAAATTTTACCTTGTGAAGTTGCCCTACAGCCTCCAGACAGATAGTGTCATTAGAAAATATGGTAGTAGTGCACATACTCATGTTATTAGAAACTTCAGCCTTTAATGAATAATGTACAGCCTTTAGCAGTGTAAAAATTCATGTCATGGCATCTTCAATGCATTACAGATAACACATCATTTCAGTGTCAAGGGAAAACAGTGATTTGATATTAGTTTCAGCCCTTTAAATTCTGACTTGCAACCCTAAAGAAGCAAAGTTTGTATGTAAGAATAAATGAGAGATTGGAAATTCCTTCACTTACATGTTGCAGTAATGTTTTGTATGTTTGTGGGGAACTAGAACTCCAGTCCATAACTCCTTTATTTAAGCAACAATTCAACAACACTGTTCAAAGTGCTTTTTTGTGCAAGATGAATATGAAGAAAGGTAGGTTCAAAAGAAAGGGGTTTGTAGGGCTGACCGAGGCGGTACAACTTTGTCTTGAAATTTGAAGATAAAAAGAAAGGAGGACACATAGGCACATTTCACTTTTCAGTGACAAAAACCTCCATGCCAGGAAACTGTAATCAATTCTCCTGCAACATAATGGAGTGTCAGTCAACCACCTAGCTTCTGGAAGGACAAGGCAGCTGTGGGAGCTCTTCTCATAAGATATGAAACAACTGAAGAGCTGGCAATGGAAAGACTATGAACAGTCATCAGCTTATCTGCTGCTGGGGAAATATCCCCTGTGCTTTGGCATCTTGCCCCGGAGGTTGCTGGCCAAATGTGAGACAATTTACCATTAGAGTGAGGCTGTCTGCCAGATGGATTAGCCCCTGCAAACTGCACTCAGACTTTCTGACGTCTCCCACTTCTGCTCTCACGTGTCTAAGAGCTGTGGCTGGGACCTTGTCAGAGGGTCCATTAATGGGAAATGGAACGTGGGGAGTGTAACTGGCACTTAGGGAGAAGTGTGCAGTGTCTGAATGTCCTCTTTGACTCCCTCACAGGATTGCAACACGGTACAGGCAGCATCTGCAAGGCCTTCTGTACTCTTGTGGACTTGATCCCAAACAAATTGCTGTCTCATCTGCAAGAGTACTGAAGCCTTGAAGCATTGTTTTGAAGCCTGGAAGCATTGTATTGAACTCTTGTATATTCTGCTCAATATAAGGAACAATAAATTATTCTTATGGAGTGTTAAAACAGTATCATGCGTGCACATATGTGTGTATAAAAACGTACATGAATATGGAATTTGGGGGATTGCTTTAGGTTTGCTTTAGGTTTCCCAGTTATTTGTTCAGCTCAGCTTTCAAAGCAAGTAGAAGGTGAAAATAAAACCAATCTCCTTCCCTTTTAAAGAAAGTACTTTGGTATCACACACATAAAGACACCTTTTATATTTAAAGCTATATCCTGTTTGAAATGAGCATGAAAACCACCTGCCTAATACTAATTTTCTCTTTCCAGGAGGGAGAGTTGACACTCCTGGGATTTCAGCCTGTGATATGGCTATTACAAACCTGAGGCTTAAATTGCAAAGCCTTTGTATGCTTTAATCTGCTGTGAAGCTGTACCAACCTCATGGATGGCTAGTAGCTTGCAATGAGACAGTATGACACAACTTTTTCTAACATCAAGTGGCATTCCTCCTACAATATTGAGTGGAATACAACAGAAGTACACCAATGGTTCTTGCCTCTGGTATCCTTCTATCTGGAGAGAAAAGAGGTGCAGATTTGAGGAGGTGGGCTGTTGAGGAGGAGTGGTTCTCCCCTCTGGAAAGAGCTGGAGAGGAGACAGTCTTGTCCCCGAGGCCAGGGCTGACATCACTTGTGTGACAGCTCTGAGGCAGTGCTCTGGCACTGGTCTGTCCACTGAAGGACAACAGATTGGGACCAGGATTAAAACCTCATTTCTTTGCTTCTGGCTGATTGCTAAACCAGATCCCTGGTACTCTCAGTTCAAGCAGTTTGGTGTTTGACACTCAGTTTTATCTTGAGCTGCAAGTTTTCACAGTTTGTCTGCAATTAACTTGCTTGAGAACAAGAATTCACAAGTGGAATTAATTTTATATAGGAGGTTCATTTGCAATGGGCATTGAGATTTCTGTGCATCCAGGCTCTGAGGCTGTTCCATTGGCATGAGTGATAAATCCTTTCTGAAGGCTAACACAAATTCAAGGCTCTGTGGGCATATTTCTTCTGGTATTCAAAATGGGCAAAAAGTGTCCTTCTCTGTTAGGGAAAAAAAAAAAGTGTCAACCCAATACTGAAAGCCATACAACCATGATTGTCAGGCTTTTATAAACAAAGCACTCAATCTGTAATTGCATGAGAAAACAAGGCATGTATCTGCACTCAGGTTTTTAGGATAAAAACCTCATGTTTTGGAACCTTATTTTGGCACACTCAGATGCTACTATTTTGATTATTTTATAAAGAATTTGGGACCAAGATTGAAGTAAAATTTGGCCTGTATCCTTAATCAGTTAGATATTTAAAGAAGGCAACACATCTCCCACCAGGCATATGATCTTTTCTAAATGCTGCAGAGTTGTGCAACAGAATGAAAAAAACCTCTAAAGATTGAAGCCTGAAGGAGACAAAAAAAAGATTTCCATCTGATTATTGTATGAAAAAAAAAAAAAGTGAAATTTCATTGTTCTCACTACCAGTCATGGTCTTTTTCTAATGCTTTTAAAGATTGAGATAAGTTATTTTAGATTTAGATCAAAAAATTTACATTTGACCACTAATGTAATTACACTAATGTATATTAAACTACAGTTGCAGAGAGCAGGCCTTCAGGCATTTCACATCTATTTCTGCACCAGACCACCAAAACTGACATAGCTTAAAATTGTCATTATAGGGAAGTTTAGCTTCATATTCTGTTTATTTAATATATAAACAGAGATGTTCATTAGATTTTGGATTGGTTTTTTACATTAGTATTAAACCAAAGAATATCCAACATTTTGGCAATACTAAAGGGGAGCAGCAGAGAGGATACATTGCACCAAATTTTGTCTTCTAATATCACTAAGCACCAAGTATAGCAAAGTGTAGAGGATCTGTGAAAATAAGTTCAAATTTACTTGCAGTTACCATAAAAAGCTCTTAGAGGATGATGAAATCATTAAGAATAAAGAATATCCTTGGAAACTTGGAGACTGTAGACCTAGAAGGTGTAGCTCATTTTTGTTACTGTAAAGTTTTTTGCCCTTACAGCAACCACACCTTATCCAATACCCATCATGTTTAACATCAACTGAAGTGCCTATTGCCTAATTTAACCCAAGATATTTGACCACAAGTAAAGCCATCCACAGGTCAGACAGAGCTGGGACTCTGTGGGGTGTTAGAACTGCTGTAGGTCTCACTGCAGGACTAGACTTTATGTGGACAGGCTTTTCCTTGGAGCCTTTGAAGCAAACACAGCTGCTGCTGCAAAGGAGTGGAGAGAAAATAAAACCTGAGAAATCAGAGAAATTTAGGCACTGGTGAGTATGTATTATTTGGAGCTTTGTACCACAAGCATTCAAGGAAAGTATGAGCTGTATTTTAGTACTGACTGAGCTGAATCCATCAGAAGGGTCAATGTACTGCATGAGTAGCACAGCCCAAGGGGACCAAATGATTCCTTGCTTGATCCCCTCTGCCTTCTTCTAGAAACCTGGGTTACTTCTTGGCACATCATTTCCAGGGGCATAATTAGGCATGCTAGAGAAGGTGAACCTTACTGCTCAGTATATGAAGGCAATTCTCTATAGATGACCAATTCTAAATCTCTCATCCATGACTGTTGCAGTAACATTTTAAAAATATGATCTCACGTTTTCTGAAGTAGAGTTTTTGTTCATTTTACTTTGGTGGTAGTATCTTACAAGTTTTTAGAATAAGCAAAGATTTCCTTATTTCTGGAAACTATTTTCAAGTTTGGAGGCAGGCCAAGAAAGGAAGGAATTTCATTTTCTGTGACATGCAAAGATATCTGGAAGTCTGTGTTTTTATGAATATCTGTTGTCTCTATAAATGTGATTTTTAACTTTTCTATCAAAAAACTGGTATGGTCCTTGGTAAGACCCTAGGGAGAATTTAACAATAAAAGATCTGTGGAAAAGAGAAATTTGCTAATAGTGCAGCCCTTGTGTTTAGCTGGTGCTGCATGGAGAGGGAAGAAATCTCCTTCTGTCTCTGTGTGCAGCCCGTGGGACAAGCTGTGTGCTGGTGGGGCCACAGGGAAACTGCCTTCCTCTTGTGCCAAAGGAATATATTATCATTGAAACAAAGGAAAATAAAGGATTCTCTTGTTTCAAACTACCTTCACTGCCCCAGAGGAGGAAGGTTTTATGGCTTGCCAAGAGGGATAAACTTTCACCTGAATGGGGAAACTGCATGGAAACTGCATGGAAAAGCAAGGGAGAAGTTGCTGGAGGGTGGGTGGCTGCAGCAGAGAAAGAGCTATGTTTCTGCATGCCACACAGCAGTACTGTGGGGTTTATCACTTGAAATTGTCTGTACTACAAGCTTTTGTCTTGAGATTTCAAGAAGTGTTCACACTAATGTAACAGTGAACTAATCTGAGTTATATTATCTTGAGCTGTGACTGAATCTGACCCCAGTGTGTTTTGCTTCAAAGTCAGAAAGGCATAGGAATGACTAAGTACACAAGAGTTCTTGTGAATTATATTTAAAATCAAAGATTCTGCTTCTACATAGCAACTTACATGCCTTGTTTTGCAGACATATGGCTCATTCTTCATGTGTCACATCGTGAAAAATGTGGCTTGTAATTCTGCTGTGAAGCAAGATGTTTGTGATTATAAATACAAATGATGTCATTTGTGTTTTTTAATAAAGTAATAGTGAGCTATCGGAATATTTTCCATTTAGGGATAGCAACAGGATTATGTTTTGCATTATATAGTTATATATGTATAAATATGTATAACTGTGTATGTGTACATGTACGTATATATAAGTACATAGCATTCTCAGACATCAGGATGTAGGTGGCTCTTTCTGAATCCCAAGAGCAGAATGTGTATCCTAAAAAGCAAATTTGAGGAGGACATGATTGGTACCTAGGCTTTGTAAGGCTGGAAAACTGCACCAGCAGTACAATAGGTTGGAAAAGAAATATCCATAAGGAACGAGTTCTCTAAACCATGGCAGCAGCTCTGCAGCCTTGTCAGTGACAGGTAGGATATCATGGATTTTCCACATGCCATCCTGAAGTTCAGATGAGGATGACTAATGAAACTAATCCTGTTTTCCTGGAAAAGCCTGTTCCAGGACCACTTGATGCTGCTGATAGTGGTGTCAGGAGGATCATGAAATAGGAAATAGCTATTTGAGAGCTTAATGAAGTCTCACATGCTGCAGAAGGGCTGCTTTGGAGGCTGTCACAACCCACTGGTATGGGGCATGAGGTTCATTCTAAGTCCTCCTCAGGCTGAACAAAGATTATGTGTCAAAGAACTCTTATGCTTTTATGATATGGTTGCCCTAGATTCAACAACCAGCCCACTATTTAGAGACGTAAGGTGTTGGTTAATAAGCCCTTAAATTTTAGCACTTCTCAAAAGCAGTGGCCAATATGCCCTTAATTTTTACTGTACACTTTAATAGGCTCTCAACTCCCACAGCACTGCATTCAAAGTTGCTGGCTAGGAAGCCACACTACACCACTTCTCAAAGGTGCTGGCACAAGCCACACCAGGGCTTTTCAAAGGTACAGGAACAAACCACAACACACTTCCACAAGCTCCCCACTCTAGCAACAAACTTCAGTATGGAGTCTGGGGTACAATATGATAGCTGTTCTTTCTGCAGGCAAAGCAAGGAAGGAGAGAAATAAAGACAGAAGAGAGAGAAAGAGAACAAAGAATATCACCAGTCCTTAGATGCTGCATTGGTCCTGCTACACGGATGGTCCAGAGCTGGGGTAAACAATGAGAGTGAAAGAGAAAGGAAGAAAAAGAGCACAAGGGGGCCTGATTCACTTCCTTTTACAGTTACCTTGGTGCATAACTCTTATGCAAACTAGATTTTTTCTGCTGTTTTGTTTGCCCATGTGCAGACAGCCCCTTTGAGCCTTTCTCCAGGAAGTGAGTAGGGGGGCAGGTGGACTGAGCTTGAGTCCCAAAGTGGAGCAGGATGTTGATTCAGAACAGGTCTGCCCCACCTCCCTGGGACCCTCTTTTCCAATCACACCTTTCCTGTCATAACAGTCAGAATGTTTGAGACAAAACATGCTTGTGTCTGGTCGTTCACAGAGGCTGAAAGGATGGTAGGACATGGTGAACCAAAAAGGGTTAGCAGGGCTCAGAACTCCTGAGCCTGCCAAAAGACACCAGAAATCTCACAGGAAAGACATCTGCTGTATCTCATCATCTCGAGCCACTCAAGAAACCCCAGAGGAGCTTCAGAGATTTGGCAAAAAGGGTTGATAAAATGCAGCGAGGCACATTAGGATTGGAATGCAGTGCTTGGCTCTGGAGATGGGGAAAGGAGTCACAGTAAATACCTATCTTCAGACACACATCTCCTCTCTCTCTTTGTCTGATGATTCCAGCAGTCACTGCCCTGGAAGTGGAACATGATTTCAGCATCACGTTGGTTGCCTTTCTCCTTTTCCTGTGGGTGAAACATGAGGTTGTAAGTGGTGTGATTACTCTACTAACAACAAGTGCTGCAACCCATGAAAATGAGCTTCAGTGTGAGCTACTGATTCCAGTACTGTGGGAGTTACAGGAGGATCCTAAAAAGGTAGGCAAGGGTCACAGCTCACTTAAATGCAATATGTCCCTCTGAATAGACTACTGAAAAACATGTTAAGAGCAAGCCCTAAGGCTGAAGTAATTTGATGTCCTTTTCAACCATATTTTTTTATAAAATTCTTTGTGTATTTTGGTCATTAAACGTTCTCTCCACACTGTTTAAGTGGGCCCTAGGTGAAATCAAAGCACACAAAATCTCAGGCTAAAGCAAATCCAGTAGTAGTAGTTCTGTTGCTTTTCAAAAAGTCAATCAGTTTAATACTTTTTCTCCAAAATGGGCAAAATCTACAGGTGAGATGACACTAGAATTTAGGCTTGCATTATCACTCTTATTTTAAAAGCAATTTTTAGAGAATCTTTTACATCTGGTTGTTTTGGGAAGTACATTTCAAACTGTCTGTGCAGAATTGCCTGAAAAATTTACCATCTTACATTCCATATATTCAGCTTTAAGTAAATGATTTAAACAGCCATTAATCCCTTTGCAAGAAATCAAAAGGAAGCTAAGAAATGGAAAACATTTCTTCTTCTAGCACTGAGAAATAGCTTAAAAAATTACATTTAATTGCAAATTTAAAATACTAACAGAAGCATAGAACCAGAACAATAAAAAGAAAGAAGATTATGTGATACTTCGAGTGGATAGTTTTTAACAAATTTGTGTTTGGTTCCTTTGGTTTGTAGTAAGAAGTGAATGAGTATTAGAATCATGGCTTAAGTGATCAAACAAGAAGGACTGGAAAAGTTCTTTGGCAGAGATCCATCTACACAGGAACTTGGCCTGCATACAGAGAAAATATACTACAGATGTATAAATTACACAGGTTGGGACAGTGCTGGTCCAAACCATCCACACTGGAGTCATGTGGGAAAGAAAGTCTAGACACCATAGATTAACTTACTTCAACTAAAATCATGCAAACTAGAAATCAGCTAGAACCACATTTGCACAAGTATGCATAGAGAAGTTTCTAACCAGCTATGCTAACTAGAATTTCAAACAGAACAACCAAAGAAATTTAGCCAGTTGGATTTATTGGCAAAGCCCGCATACAATTTTAGTTATAATTATGTGTTTTTCTAAACAACCAATTAATTAAGCCTACCAGAGAGGCAAAATCAGCCCACATTTTATTACAGAAAGTAACTTGCAGCCAAGGGTTAATTGTTGCAGTCCTACATTTTCATGGCTGCAAGCAAACTTTATCAAAAGAGAATCCAAATTCCTAATTATTAGCACACAAGGCCAAATCAAAACAATGTAATTTATCTGATAATTTTAACTAAGGACAGGCTTTTCTCCTGAGGAGAAAAAGTCAGTAGGAAAGGAGCAATGCAGGATTTTTCAGTCATTCCTGGGAAAGATAAGGAACTCTGTCTAGAGCTATTATCATTTGTGGAAGGCAGGAGAAATTGGGGAGCTGATATTGAGATGGGTTTTATGTAATATATAATAACATATAGTAATATATTAGTTATAAATTCTTAATATATTGTCACTATGTTTCTGAGATTTTGATTTAACTTCCCTAGTTGTATCCCTTTTGGGGATACTGTCAAATACACTGGAGCAGGTGTTTCTTTCTGACCATGTTCCAGCTAAACTGCCCTCCACAAATAGAAATATAACTGTTTACTTGCCTACATGACATTTTAATTGAGGGGTTTTGCTAACCACCATAATGGATGCACCAAATTCTGACCTAAAGTTTGGAAAGAACTACAGTAACACCTGTTTTGAGTGGACAATGAATATACAAGTGGAAAAAAGAGGGAAGTAAGTATGTATGTATGAGGCATGGCATGGTCTTCCAGAAGGCAGCAGAGAAAAAGATTCCTCCAGTATTTCTCTATATTTAAAAACCAAGGACCAAAAAATACCCACCTACAACAGGATTTTTTCTGAAAAGAAGTGACTTATCTCCCTATACTGATACTAAAAGTAGGAACTGGCATCAGTTAAAATAGACATTGTATATATGTGGTATAGATACTTCAGTTGTGCCAATGTATGCTGAGGCTAAGAAGGTTTTCCTGAAAAGTCAGCCAAGAAACAAAGTACACTTAAGGAATACAGATAGTGTTTTACTAGGGAAATTCCTAAAGTAGTGTGAATCTTTAGTCTTTAGTGTAGCATCCTTAAATGCAAAGTTTGTTCAACTGGAAATTAAACATTTGTGTGAAGGTTTTTCATAGAAGATGCTGAGTGTTTTCAGTTGAAGGCTGAAGTCAGCTGAGGTCTGAGAACCTAACTTAGTATTTTGAAGTGTTCAGTGCAAGAAATCTTAGAGTTGGTTGTTCAAGTGCATGAAATTTCAGGGTCAAGTCCAGGTCCTCAAGTCAAGCAGCTGGAAAATAATAAGTGCCAAGTGGCAGATATTTTCTGGTTGGTTTTCTAGCCAGCTGTGACTGACCTCCCCTTCCAGTCTCCTCCTGCCCCTCCTGCATGTGCCAGTCAGTGTGGCACTATCCAGCCCAGCAGCAGTATCACAGTATTCAGCAATTTTAACCACTGGCATTCATCCCCTGTTCAGCACTGGTTTTTCCACACGCCCTGGTGCAACTGCTGCCCTGATGAGCACCCACCATGGGTCATCCAGGGTGGCTGGACTGTGCTGGTTAGTTCCTGGGCTTTTCTCCACTCACCAAAATGAGCTTAGCAAGAACCTGGGCCTCGGTATCCATCAGCCCTGTGGCTCACAGAGAGCAGCACCGTGTTCTGAGGGTCAACCACAGCACATAATTACTTTCAGGATTTGCTCAAACCTAATTTCTGAGTCGTATCAGTCCTTGGCCTGTGGTGATTTACTGGGAGGATATTCAAGAACTCTTTTTCTTTGATGGCTCGTTTCCCTCCAGTTTACGTCCATTTGCTGTACGTACGTGCACATATATACTCATTTAGCTTAAATCATTCTCATATGTTCCTATGAGCTCACAGTGTATTTATAGAGAGTAACTATATTGCTTTATTAATGCAGTGTCTTCCAGTCTGTGTCATAAGACAGATATTTCTGGTTTTATGGGGGTTTTCTTTAATTTGAAATGATCTTGCTCTAACAGGAAATCTCTGCTAACACACTGCAAAGTACAGTCCAACTAATACAATCACACTAATACTTATTTATTTCAGTCCAAAATATCTTGGTTGAAATACAATGGGCTCCACTCAGATTCTTCCATGGCTGTAATAGAGTGGTTTAGCTATCCTGTGATCAATTAACATCCAAAGATTTTTCTCCTCCTCTGCCTGTAGTTTACTGAGTTCCAAGCTCAGGATAGAAATCCTTGCTCTCCGTTCCAGAGCACATTTTTTTGCCAAATTTTATCTCGATTCCATTTGCAAGTTATAAATTCTTCTTTACCCTCCTTATATTAATTATGTTATCTTGTTTTAGGGCACCATCATATTCAGTTAATATCCTCTAGCTCTTTGTGGCAAAATCACTAATGGAAATGTTAAATTATGTTAGTTCCAAGAACAGCTCTGTAAGAACTCAGTAAGTTATCTTGCTGAAGATGGATATTTGTATTTTATTACAATAGAAGCACTTGGTGGACATGGTGTTACATCTCAGCAACACTTAAGTATTTCTGGAAGGAGAGGTTTATCTTGGATTATATAATGCTTGAAGATTACTTTAGAGGTAAGCTTTTTCCCCTAAAATCCTTAATAAGTATTTTCTTACAATAAACAAATGATAAAATCACAATGTGGGGGTTTGAGCAATTTGACTATGTTGGAATCATAAAGCAAGATTGACATCAGTCATAAACAAAACCATTATTTGTAGTGGAAATCTGCCATCCTTGTAAGTTAGTTTAGATCCTGCATTTTTCCAGCTCTGTTTAATGCATGCAAGGGGTTTGTCACAATCATTAAAAAATCACTCTTGACAATTTCATTGGGTTTGAATTTCAGGATTTAGATCAGCTGGCATTTCTAACTTAGCTTAAATATAAGGTGGAGGAATTAATGAGGATTTCATCTGCTTTCTGTACAATGAAAGTGTGCTCTTTTTCCCCTTTTCATACCAAACAAAAATGCAAAGTAAAAGGGAACAGTTTTAACATGTCTTTATTCACACAGTTTTAAGTTAGTAGTCACCTAACTTATTAGGTGTCACAGAAATAGATTTTGCAAAAGCTGAACTAGATCATCTCACAAGGGAGGGGGAGTGGATGATGCACATCAGTGATGCATATTTTGTCTTTATAGACAATTAATAAATCACAAGAAAATAAGGGGTTCTTTAGTTTATATCAGAGAATCATCAAAGTACTTTAAAGTATTAAAGACATATATCAGTCTAGCTAAGTGAGTCAATAAAGACCTAGCTCAAAACTGAATTATTATGTCTACCTTTGAAGAAAATGGCAATATGTGAGCTACATATTTTGGCTATTTCTCAAGGATGAGCTCTTCTCAGCAATCTGTTTTGTTCCAATTCACTATTTAAATCTTGGCTATTATTTTGTTTTCTGGGAAGTTACTATAACATTTGCATGAACTGTGTCATGTAAATTCCAAGATCCTGTCATGAGAAAGAGGAGATTTTCTCAAACCCTTTGTGTTTGATTAGTCTCTCAGTGCCTTGGGTCAGCTGAGACCCTTGTGCACAACCAAGTGTGTTAGAGTCCAGTTATGGGGACCCTTCACTAAAATGTCTGGTGGATTGGAGGGCAGCTCAAGGTCACATGGAAACAGAAAGACCTCCTCCCAAGTCTCCACACCTTTAATTGGTTTGTTGGTGCCTCAGGGAAGATTCAGGGACACACGCCAACAGCATAAGGGACACCCGCTCCCACGTCTCCTCAGCCAAGTATGTTATCTGCTGCTGGCAACTGGTAGCCCCCTTGAAGGACTCACACATAACCATTTATGGAACACTCTTTGTTAATATAATAGAAAATTGTTAAGGTCAAGCTTTGAAGATTGAAGGTGATAGTACCTGGCTGAAAAAAATCTATTTAAAGCAATATACTAACAAGCTCTAATCACTAAAAAATCTAGCTTGAGCTAAGTGATCTGCACACAGTCTACAGTTCTTACCCCATACATGTCCCTGTGGTGGAGAAGATATGTTCAGCCTGTCGACTGATGCCAGAAGCATCAGTGGAGTCCTCCCTATCTTCTCCCCATTGTAAACTTACTTTTATACTGATTTTTATGTTTAGGTGGAGCCTGAGTGACCAGTCATATATCATGTTCAGTGCGGGGTGGTCGTGCTTTGGAGGCAGGTTACATCTGTATTGCATCTGAGGTAACCTTTGGGAATGGGGGTGGGTGTCTGTGATCTCACCATGGTTGCTGGTTCAACAGCAAGAGATCTTTCTCCTCCCTTGTTTGATAGGTGTTATGTGGCTTATCAGGTAGAAGGTATCACCTAGTATCCCCTTTTGCAAGAATTTCAACAGAGCCTGACCTTGGTGTTTCCACTTCACTCCACCCTCCATTTAGGCCCCCTCAGCATGTTTTGTGTGGGGGAAGTCAGGCATCCTGACCACATTCCATCCTGGGAATAGCAACAGCAATTTCTCCCAAGAATTTTAAATATTGTTATCACTATATCTGTAACTTTCCACCCTGCTTCATCCTCCATTTTCATCCCCCCTTAGCAATGCTGACTGCAATTTTTGTAATTTTTTTTTCTTCAGTTTTACCCTTGATCTGTACATTGCTTTGATGACAACCAACAACCGTTACTGTAACACATTTGGGATTGTCAAATAGTCATTACTGGCACCAAAAGATATATTTGCAATCCACAATATCTTTGTATTACATTCTTTTTAACTTGTTAGGTACTAGGAGGACATTTTTTACTGGGAGGATGGTGACCCACTGAAACAAGTTGCCCAGAGAAGCTGTGGCTGCCACATCCCTGGAAGTGTTCAAGGCCAGGCTGGATGGGGCTCTGGTCTAGTGGAAGGTGTCTGTGCCCATGGCAGGGCAGTTGGAACTAGATGATCTTTATGGTCCCTTCCAAACCAAACCATTCTGTGATTTTTAGTGTTCCAAAATGTTATGAGAACAGCATTAATCAAAGAATAAAATACAGTGTAGCAGTCTTATTGTAGAGATGCAAAAATACTTGACAGTTGAGTGGATTGATCTGGCTGTTGTACTCGTTAGTTTAAGGTGACAATTTTTACATGTTTTAAGATAATGGATTCTTTTTTTTTTCTTTTATCCTCCACTGGTTGCATGAAGAAAATGAACAAAGGAAAAATGGCCCAATCAGAAATTGGAAATATCAGAAATTCATAAGCAGAATTTGCCAGGTATTCTATGAAATATCACAGTAGACCTGAACAAGGGATAAGAATGTTCCATTAATTCTGGGAACTGACTAAAAACCAGCTTACCTTTGAAGGGTGATCTATTAGTAAACTTAGACAGTTTCTTACTATGATTGAAGATTTAATAAAATATTATTTCCCGTGAAATTCTTCATAAGACATTTTGAGGTGTCATTCTTTGACAGCTCTATCCTGCAAAAGCAGGCATGCAGTCAGGTAATGGAAAGGATTACACACATCAGCCACCACAGCAGCCAAGGACTATCCTCAGGGATCCAAAATTCCCTACTGAAGGTCCCTGAGAAGCCAGGTTTCAAGCCTCCAGGAAATTATATTTTCCTCAAAGTGTAGCTTGAGTTAAATCAAACTAAATTCTACTCTTTTTTTAGCAAAGTGGCCCTTCCAGATGCTCAGTGGAGTAGTCATTCTTAAACCTGTTGCTAATGAGTAATGTTTGTTTATCATGTCTGGACCTCACCTGGGAATAATGGCCATAGCACTGGGAAACTGCTCTTCTGGGGAGCCACAAATCCCTGTCTTGGGTTCAGTGAAAACATGATGAAGCTGAGGCACTCCCATGAAGCATTTCAGGTCTAATTTGTTTTAGATATTTTTGTCTGATTCTGTTCTTGTGTTCACATTTGTGTTTGAATTCTGAATCTAGTATAGCACAATGTTATTCTTTATTTGAATTCCAGTTACATCATAGAATGGCTTGGGTTGCAAAGAACTTTTATAGGTTGTAGCATATGAAAACGAGACTCACAAGCTGAGAGCAAAATGAATCCATTTATTGCAGAGTTAAGACAGTACTTAACACACTTGGTGGGAGAATCTTTGTTCAGTCCTTTGCACACAACCCAGCTGCAGGCCTGTAGTAAATCCTCTGGCCTCAGAGTTTGTTAGTTTCCTCAAGGTTTGTAGGCTTCAAAGAAACAGGATGCCCTTCCTGTTGTCAGGTAGTATGTAATTACTTTCTCTCGTGCTTCCCAGGAATTTTCTGCAGTGCCAGGCTTTGCTATTTACTTTCATCTCCCCTTTTTCTTTTTAAAGGAGTCATAGATAAGGCTAAGGTAACCATGACTTGTTTTTGCCTGCTTTTAACAGCTCTGATTATGTTAAAAGGGACAAGACAGAAGATTAAAAAGGATATCATTGCCAGACAACTCAGTCCAATGGAAACCCAAACTCGTAAATTTAGCCCAGAAAACCAATTTTTCATATTTAGCCAAGAAAGATATTTTTCAGATCTGTCAATGCCTTTTGTTCCTGCAGAGTTTGTGAAGTTCTGAGTTGATCTTTTAATTGAGTGTGAAGTGACTGTATATTCTGCTGTAAGCATTTATCAAAGGCCCCTTGGAGGTGGTTTTTAACAGTCTCCCAAATCTGTTCCATGTCATTCCATGGAAGGGGAGTGACACATCAGGAATTATGGATATGTTCCAAATCACAGTGCAGGGATAGATGAGTTTTTTGGACCTCAACTCTCTTGTCTACCCATATAAGAGCACTTTCCAAGGCATCTAATCTAGCCATTATTTCTTTATCAATGCTTTATTGTGTTTGTAATTCTTTTGTGATATTAGTTAAAGCCTGTCCCACGGTGTGGGCAGTTTGAATGGAATGAGTTATAGCAACAGACACAGAGGCTGTGGTTAATATTATTATGGCAGAAACAATAGCAAAGATTAACCAGCCCAAAAATTTGTGAACTCATTTCTTACTCATTTAGATTTCCTCTTGGACTACTCGAGCCAATTGCAAGAGACTATCCTGTCCTTCCCAAGACCGTCAGATTTACAGGTACCCAAATTTCAAATCTTCTTTTAAATTGAAGGACAGAATAGTTACACATATCTCCATAGGTTATGCATGAGTTGAAAACAAAAGAATCAGCAGACAAAAAACCAAACCATTTCTATATTCTATCGAGAAATCATTAGCTAAAGCAAAAACATATGGGTGTGCAGTACAGTTCATTACTAATTGTTCCTCTTGCAGTGTTAAAGTAGCAATTGTAGCATTCTTATCTAATTTTACTTGGTATATCCTATTGCCAAAAGCAGGTAACAACATTTTCCACAACTGTTTGTGCACACGGGACTGATTATTGCGCAAATAATACTGAATTAGTGATCCGGCCATCCCACCATAATGCCAAACAATACTGCGGTTTGCCTTTTGGGACGGGGACATTGGTCCTGCTTTGTTTAAAGATACCATGTGGTCCCCAATCAATTACCCTCCCATACTGTAAGAATTGTTGTGGTTGCTGTCCTGTACATGATGTCCATTCCAAACACCATATACTGGAGATGGGTGTAAAATGACATTTTGGGAAATGAGGTGGAGTGGCACCCACAGATTTTTTGGTGGAGGTAGACAGAATGGCTGGCAATGTAGTAGCAGTCAATTTTCTTGCATTGTGTGAGTGTGCACATATTAAATGCAATTGCATAGAAGAGTTGGCACAAGGTAAAGAGCTACTTGTCTGATTCCATGTAAAACATGTTAATTCCATGTTACTGGCAGTAAATCAGTAACAAAAGTAGTGTTAATACTATATGTATCTACAATATCCTGCTCTAGGGGAGGAGGCCAAGTTCCTCCTACATGTTCTGTCCCACTGCTGCTGAGGAGAGGCTCTGGATCCCACCAGGTCAGAGGCTGGAGCAGAGGAGGGCCCAGTAGATTCTCCCTTCTGCCATTTGATGGCAGTGCAGCAGAAGAAAGACAACAAGGTTCATTGTTGTCATCCTTGGCTGGGTTTGATGCATTTTGCTGGAAGCCAGTATGGTCCTCTAGGTAAAGAAACACACCCAAAGCCTCTTCCCCAAGCTAACAGTGGAACTGGACCTTTCCACTGACCACTGTGTACACCCTTGTATGTAACTTCTGGGTGAACTCCTTCTCCATCAGCAGTCTGACCCAGGAGCCTTTTATGTGCAGTTTAGTCATCTCTGCTGGAGAGATTCAAAAAATTTAAAACATAGGTTGCTTTGTCAAGCTGCTCTTGAGGGAGCATGCCTATCGGATTCGCCCTCTTTTGTTTTTGTAGCATGTTTTTCAATGTGAAAAGTGCCTTTTCCACTATTGCTTGCCCTGTTGGGGAATGGGAAATAGATGTGACATGCTTGATACCCCAAGTGCAGAAGAATTCTTGTGTTTTATGAGATGTATATGCAGGTCCATTATCTGTCTTTATCTGCTGAGGGACAGCCATCGTGCTGAAGGCACAGAACCAATGTCAGGTGGCATCTCTTGATTTCTCACCCTTGTGTGCTGTTGCTGCTATGAATCCTGAAAAGGTATCAATAGGAACACAGACATATTTAAAAGTCCCAAAGCTCAATATGTGTGCTACATCTGTTTGCCAAATGTCATTAGGTTTCAACCCTTGTGGGTTTGTACCTAATATTTGTGGCAGAGGCAGAGTCTGCTGACATTGTGAGCAAGTATTCACTACACCCCATGTTCATAGCACAGTTATATAGAATTGTTTTGCCAGTGCTCAGGCATTTTGATGGTAAAAATCATAAGAAAGTTTTGCCTGCCCTAATTTTTGTGGTATAGTGACTGTCCTGGTCAGGGCATCTGCCCTCACATTACCTTCCACTATAGGTCCAGGCAGAGTGGTGTGTGACCTAAGGTGCAGAATGTAATATTCATGAGACCTGTGAAGTAAAAGTTGTACAGAGTGGTTAATAACACAAAAAGATCTTTGTTAGACACTTCCTTAGGAATGAATGCTCAATTCTCTTGACAATTCCTGTAACATAAAGAGAATCACAGACAATGTTAATAAGTTCCTGTGAAAAAAGGCAAAATGCTTCTATCTAGCTGCCAGTTCAGCTAGCTGGGTAGATCCAGGTTGAAAGGTTATTAAATGTTCCTACTGTCCCTTATCATTTCTCCAGAGAGTGACAGCTTTATGTGTCTTTGCTGATCCATCAGTGAAAATAGTCTTTGCATTAGGTATTGGAGTTTTTGTTTCCAGTCGTCGTTGTGGAAAGGGGAGTTCTTTGAAGGACTGTAGCAGGGCATGTCAAGGCATCATGTGAAGAAATTGTCCATTAAAGTCTGCAAGAGCAATTTGAAATGAGAGTGAATCCCTGAGCAGATTCTCTAATTCTGCTGCAGTGACAGGGAGATGTGTGACTGCCAGATCTTATCCTGTCAGGCTCTGGCCACTTCCAGTTGCTGGGCTATCACAGCAGCAATTAGTTCTGCTTTGAATTGTTCCAAGCTGATATCAGCACATGTCTTGATATAATCAGAAAGTTCAACATCAGCACAATTATGAATCGAGTCCAGGGCTTTTTTACAGTCACTGTTACCATTTTCATAAGCAAAAGATTTTAAGACGGGATCAGCTGCTTCCTGCATATCAGTTTGCAGTCTAAAGGCAGATTGTAATTGATCAATAAAGGTAATATATGGCTCCTGAGGCCCCTGCCTCACAACAGCAACACCAGACTCCAGTGCTGTTGTATCAGGGACCTTTCATAGTGCCCGTGTGGCAGTAACAGGGTGGGTGGTTGCTGATTACCACTGTTCAGTGCCTGAGTTTGAGCCAAATCTACAAATTCCATCCACCAGACAGAGTATTGTCCTCCTGTCAAAATTGTCTTAAAATAGATTTCCAATCCACTGGTAACATAGTATGTGCTTCTGCAATTGCATCCAATAAATTCAGAGTGAAGGAGGAATGTAAACCACTTTATTTCACCTATCTCCTCAGTTCCTTTACCATCTCATCTGACAGCTGTTCGTGGTGTGGGTTTTGAGTACTATATACAACAGGCATTGCTTGAAAAAATTCAGTATCACCGTCCTCCAGTGCTTGCCTCTGGCATCTTTGTATAAACCTTTCTGGATCAGGTCCTATAAGTGGTATTCTTTCCTCATCATAGTTGCTAGAGGAATGGGACGAGGTAAAAGACGGTGGCTGAATTTGTGAAGTATTTACTGCAGCCTTTTTGCGTGCTGTTTGCAGTATTTCTTCTGTGCTAGGAGCACTGTAGCAGCAGGATATAGAGGAAATAGATTTGGTTCTGGTCCAGAATCAATAGGACGGGGATGTTTTTCCTCCAGATCATTATCCTCAGTTGATGTTCTTTAAATTGTTGCAAGGCCGAGTATACCGCACGCCAAGTAACAACATCAGCAGGGTGGACATCGTGATGAGAAACTTGGGGGGTGTGTAAACTTTCACCAACCTCTTGCCAGTGAATAAGATCATAGGAATCTTCTGATGGATCCCAGGGAGAAAAAAGTTTGGCCCATATCAGTAATAGGATGAGGCTTTGGGGGTTGGAGTTCATAACTCTGTCCCCTGGATCTTTACGCAGTTTTTTGGATTTCATTGCACCTTGCCCCATTATAAATAAGGCAAACAAAATCACTCACCTACATTAAAAGCCATTCCCATCTAAAATCCATTTCCATCTTTGATGTAATGTTCTCTTTCTGTCTGATTTTTCATCAAGCAAGAAGCTTAACCATGGCATGTTAGAAATACAGAATTCAGTTTAGTTCAGACCTTGTGCTTAAACTTAATTCACTTCAGAAGAACCTGCTTATTCTGGTTGAGTGCTCCAATTTGAAAAGAGAATCAATTCCTTCTGTCTGAGGCAAAGGAGAAAATCTCATGCTCTGTCTGAGAAAAAAGGGTTGTGAACTTCCTCACTCCTCAGATGAGATTGCACAAACACTTATTACACACATCTGCTAACTTTGTAATATGCTGTTGTAGGAAATTCAGAAATCAAAAAGAATTTTCTTATTTTGCAAGAGAACTTGGTATGTCTGTGCAGTGAACAAAACAAAAGAGAACAATATTGTGGCTCTTTATGTCATAATATAAAGAAGTTTGTGCTTAATTTAAAGCACTTGCTTGGAGATAAACCCTCAGATAACTGACTTTCTGAAGGGTGGGCCAGATCCATCGAGAAGGAGATCATTTACAGGCTGAAATTCTATTCCATTACTGTTGGTAAACATAAATATAAAATTAAATAATTTTCCAGGTCCATTCAATACTGCCTCTTTAAATTTTAAAGAGCTGCTTTTCATGTCAGACTTTCAAAAGGAAGGAGCTATGCTGGATCAGCAAGCTTGCTGTACAGACATTCTGTAACTATATATGGATTTAGAAAGAAACTTAAGCCCTCTGAAGCTTGAATAGTAATATTTCACAGCTAGGAATTAGCAAGAACTAATTGAGCTTCTTTCTATGAAATGATACAACCAGAAATTCAAGAACTGACTTATTCAAGAGGAAACTGAATGTGACCCAGGTGCCCCAGTTGCCCCTTGTCCAGGCACATGGGACTTGTCCTGCTCCCAAAATCTCAGCACTCCTAGCCCTACTGAAAAGAGCCCTGCTTGGGAACAGTGCTTATTTTGCTGATCAACTCTGCTCAGCACTGAAAATACATTCTAAAAGTAACACTCTGAAAAAGATCTGCTGCTTTCTGCAAATGCTGAGGACTGTTAAGACATAATTAATTAATGTGGTCTTGCACTTACGGAAATTTGGCCTTTCTGCCTGGGATGGTTTTGGCTAAGGGTGTGTTCTTGCTGCCTTTTGTTTTTAAGAAACAAATGCGTTATTATTTATTGCTGAATGAAATGGAAAGCACTATTAATATCATAGGATATGAAAGCCTTTTCCCAGTTTGCTGTTCTTTTTTTCTGTGGATATTCCTGTTCTCTTTCCATAAACAGATGCAAACAGACTAAACATTTCCTGCAAAATATGGCAGTGAGCATAAAGTAGCACTAGCAGGGTTATCTTGCTGATCAAAAGACATATTTTATTGTATGTCTGCACTGTCAAAGCACAAAATTTCACCGAGATGAGAAGTTTTGTGTCAGGGTGTTTGTCTGAAGCCAATTTTAAGTTGTGCTGCATAAAGGTGAAAGGTATTCAGGTGCAAACTGATGAAGTAGAAGGTCTTTTGACTCCCATCTTCCCAGCTACACCTCATAATGACTTTTTTTAGCCCTGAGACTCACAGCTACAAACCTCTTTTGTCAATATGAGCTGCTGTGATGCTGTCGTGCCCTGCCCTGCCCAGAGAGCCACAGCCTTGTAGGAGATGGGGATGCTCTTTGGTGGCCTGAACAAGATCAAGGAACCTGCACACAGCAAAATTGCTACAATTTGTTAAGCCTAAGGAAAAATAAGAGTTTGGGGATTTATATATTTGAAAGCTCTCTGAGCCTTCTGATATTCAGCAGACTCACACTATCCTGAGCATTCCAAACACTGCATGCCAAATCTTGGGGCAAAACTGAGTTTATGTCCCTGAAACAGCTGATCTTTGAAGCAAAAATGCTTTGCAATCCCTGATTAATGGAAGCTGCCACCACCAAGTCAGAAACAGGCTGGGAAAACTGAACATGAGCATTCCTCAGAGCTATGACAAGAATGGTATGACTTCAGCCTGATACTTTTTGTTCATTTGGTTTGTGCTGAATGTTTACTGAAGCTCTGTCCTTTGTAGTTGATGATTTAAACACAGGATTATGTTGCCTAGAGGTCTTTTTTTTTGCCTGATATGAGAAGTATGGCAAATAGTCGAGTCTTTACTCCTTCAGTTTATCTCTGCTTCCTATCCCAGCAGCACTGGAACTGTGAAACTGCTAGCACCTACTAGAGTTGGACAAATATAGGTATGACAATAACTGCAAGAAAAAAAAGGAAAGGAAATGCTAGTGTTATCATAACCTTGTATGTCTATTGGGAATTTTATTATGCAGCTAGAGATCTACAGCTTTACGTGCTGGTGTCACGACCCGCTTGATAGGGGGCTTGGTGTTCATTATAAATTCTTGTCAGGCTGAACAAACACACCAGTCCATGTGTCAGGGAATCTTCTGCTTTGCTGTAGAATTGTTTTGACTCTGGCAACTAGCCCACTACTTAGTCTCAAAAGCCTTGGCTCACAAGCCCTTAATTTTTACAACACATTTCAACAAGATCCCAGCTCCCGCAAACAAACTTCTGAATAGAATAATGGGTATAATATGATAGCCACACTTTTCCAAGACAAAGCAAGACAGGAGAGAAATAAATGCAGAAGAGAGAGAAAGAGAGGAAAGAAGATCACCAGGATCCTGTGTTGCATGGGTGGTCCAGATCTGGCGTAGTGAGCCAAAGAGAAAGGGAGGAAAAACAGAGGGGGACTGATTTACTTCCTCTGGTAGTTAACCTGGTGCATGCTTCTCATGAGAACTGGATTTTTCATGCCATTTGGTCCATACCAGCCATTTCAAGCCCTCCAGGCACTGAGTTGGCATGGGGGGAGTTGATGCAGGTGCAATGAGCATAAGTCTCAAGGGCAGAAAAAAGCTGGGTCAGCACAGTGCTGCCCCTACTCTGGGGGGGGACCTCTTGTCCGACCACAACTTTCCAGTCACAGCTGTCAGTCAGAATGTTTGAGGAAAAATGTTCTTACGTGCTTATGCCTGATCCTCCACATCTGGTCACATGAGCCTGAAGCTGTGGTACAGTAATTCAAAACATTGATTGGATGTTAGAAGTGTAAGAAAGAATCATTTGAGGAAATATAATAGTTTAAACTAAAGTTTAAACAAGATAAAGTAAGTAGTAGTTTCCTGAAAAAAAAAAAAAAAAAAAAAAAAAAAAAAAA